>JABFEB020000038.1:1452022-1476648 GCA_019775895.2 Stomatorhinus ivindoensis | reverse complement strand
CCCCCCCCCACAACCACCACCACTAAGCTCTAATGACACTCCCAACAATATCAGTAGGGACATGTCAGTATGGACACGTCAATACCAATCTTAAAACATTCTGATGAATTGTGAAAAGTGAGCATTTTCTTATTTACTATCAATATTACATTGCCGAACCTTTTGCTTGTAAAGTTTAATTTAAAACTGCATTTTGAAGTCATTTACAGCACATGGAGAACTTGCTATTTTACACTTGAGTGTTACTAATTCCAAACACAGTGAGTTTTAAAATCAGCCAAAAAAGAAAAAAAATTAAACTCCAAGTGACAGAACATTGGAGTGTATGACAACCTACCCCTCTGGTTAAAATATCAGAATACACTGGTGTTTATTCAGAGATACGCTGCCAAAAAATTGCATTACTCTCCTCTCCCCACTCAGAGGGCCTGCATTTTAATGTCTCTAATTGTTAGTTTTACAAGCTCATGTTCAAGTACATCTGTTTGGCAAAACAGATATATGGTCAACCCTGGATGTCAGCCACGTCACCACATAAAATGTAGCTGTATAACGTTCACTTCATAGCTCCAGAACTCTTTTGTGTCACAGACTTTACCAATTTATACATGTTCTGGGCTTTTCCATGGTACAGTAGGTGAAATAGATTAGGATATAAATTTAGAACAACTGATGACGATCAAATGACTAAAATTACTGAATGTGACATAGGCGGATTATTATAATGGATTACCGTATTTTAACAGTCACCATGATTTATGCAGACTATGATTTTAGGTTCTTGACAACATGTTTTAAAATGTTTTAAATCTTCTGTTATGCATTTGCAGTAAACATAAACATTTATTTTTGTTAGTATTTTTACGAATTGTTTGTTTTTTTGTTTTGTTTTAGCTTTCTTTTGCTATAAATTATATCGGGGGTATTCCATGAAAGTAGCTAAAAAAAGGGCAGACTTTCCCGAAAAAGCCAGACTCAACTTACCTCCATCTCTAAACTTAGCCTCACATCACGCAGTTCAGTTTTAACTCTCATTCAAGACAGACTTGCATATAGTCTCACTTAGTCCGCACACCCGGGATATTTAAGAAGCCCAAATGAATGGATGAAGGTAGATCAACCAAATGAGTCGGAAAGCGCGCCTGTAAAACGAGAGCGCTAGCTGTTTCTTTCCGCCGCAGAATAAACGCCGCTGATGGAGCTGTATGAAAAATACAAAGATGTAATCGCTAAAATTACCAATATTGTGGTCAGAAACACAGCCAGGGAGTTGGCTTGGCAATGAATTGCAGACAGACTAAATGCATAAGTTACGTAAATGTTACAAGTGCTTGGTACAGTGGTTTATGCTGTCGCCTTACAATGCGAATAGTTGCTGGTTCGATCCCCATAGGGAATGGGGAACACTCTGGGTTGATTTAACCTGTCATTATTACTGTATAATATTATTTGATCTCCGTAAAATACTTTAAATCATATCCGAGTGAAACGTTCTGCACAAATAATCGTATGTTGTCTTTGCAATTTTAGTAGTAAATTTTCAAGGTAGAGAGTGACTCAAAATATAAAAATATCTTCCTGTTCATATTATTTTTTTATTATTTGATATTATTTGTTAATGAAAAATTATGGAAAGATATAATGCAGTTGATGTTTCACCTTTGTAATATGCGTACGCTTATATTTTACGGTAAAATACCATTATAACGGACCTGGCAAAACAGTTCGTTATATCCAGAGTTGCTGTATGCCCAGAACACAACTACAGTACACCATTTATACTCATGCCACACCTCAGCAGACACACTTGTGGTATAGATTATTATATTGTACATGTAGTAATCCAACTTTACCTGACCGGATGCATGACTATTAATAAACCCGACTACGTACGTATCTGCGCTGGATATCACCGGCGCGCCACACGCCTTGTAGGCGGAACTGCATATCCGTTATTCCCGAACAAAACTACAGCTAAAAGCGGCCCTGGGGACCAAACGAAGTAAGAGCTTTACTTAAAAAAACGATGGTTTTTACTCTCTGCTTTCTTGTCTTGCTTCTACTCACAGCACTGACTAAAGGGTTCGGTGTATACAAAACTAATTCTCCCGCTAACGCAAACAAAATCATGTCAGTATGGTATACCTTACAGATTAACAAAAAACTCAATCAGATAATGTAAAATATATATTGTCAGATGAAGACATATAATTCAACAGATTACATGACAAGAATGGTACGTAAGATACATCAAAGTTACATCAAAATTTCGTCTGACGGAATGATCTTTTGGAAATCTGATCCCACACGTTGAACATTCTTTGAGACAGTTATCCTGGTCCGGGCCGGGCTTGTTCACAGGCCTAAATTACCATGGTAATTCAGCGGGGGTTCATTTAAGACACGTTGATGGAATAGAATCTCTCACTTAAGTAAGACTGACTTGTCGAAATAAGTCAGACTTTCCCTTAAGCCTGCTTCATGGAATACCCCCATAACAATAATGTAGGTCAAAGTAAACATAGTTTCAAATAAGAAAATTAATAATGCCCAAAACAAGAGAAATGTAGTGCAGTTCAGCAAAGGCTATGTAACATCAAGTATTGGGCTATTTAATAAAAAAAATGCTGCTTTCTTGAAAATGTATGTTGCTTTGGAATAAAGTGTCTTCCGAATAAAGCTCCTGTGGATTTTTAATATAAGTGTTATTGATGTTCTTCATACTGGTATTTTAAATGTACAGGAAGAAAGCTTATTTTACTGTGTATAAAGAAATGTCTTCTTCTGAAAATTTTGAATTCTAAGATAGTAAGACCATAATGGTCTTACGAGTAGCCCAAAAACTGTAGCATCATATTCCCACATCATATGAGATCCAAAAAGAATGCTTTTTACCTGCCTATTTCGGTCCACCAATGCATCAACAATATCTTCATGCTTAAAAATGTATTTAAAAATTTGTGTTGAAGTAAAAAACATTTCTAATGGACAGCTGGAGTTTCCTGTGCTACTAAAGTGGTATGCATTTTTATGTGTATTGCAATTTCCTTAATTAACTTTATTTTGATCATTTTATGATGATAAAAGATGAATTTTAAATATTTACCTAAAGGTTTTAGAAGAGAACATTTTAGAGGAGGAAAAATTAAAGTGTTGTAAGGAGACTGTGTTGTCTATTTTATATGACTATATCCGGATACAGAGGAGACTTTTGAGTGTGCAGATACAGATTTATGTGTAAACTAGGGAAAAGGGAAAGAAAAGATGAACTGGACTGGTAACTAGTTGCTCTTCTCTCAGAGTCAGCATTCAGGCCTGAATGTATTTCCTTTATTAGTTTTAATAATATGCTTTTCTAGTCATGATTTTCAAAAAAGTAAAATTAAATAAATAATAATAATAATAATAAAATCCAGTGTCAATGTTAGCAATTTAAGAATAACTTCACCTATCCTCAGTCAAAAATGTGTGTTTGTTTGCTGCCTGCCACTTAACTGCCAACTTCTTGAAATTTTCATATAAGTTTGCTTGTCACGTTGAGGTTCTCGCATCTTCTTTCTTGACAGCAATCATTTCTCTATAGCACAGACTAGGGCCTTGTTTTGATTTATGGATATGTACGTTATTTTCCTGCATAGAAATTCATAGAACATTTTTTTTTTATTAATCAGACATATTAGTAACATAGTAACATACTTAAATGGGCAGTGGAGTCGGAATTGTCAAGACAGTGAGTGGCCACGTGTCTGCCCATTGAGACAAAATTAAAAAATAAATGGTGTCCCAGAGACATTAGTATCTAATTAAACTGGACATCAAAATTATTATAACTGTATAATCCTATAATCTTAAATTGATATTATTTGTTAATGAAAAATTATGGAAAGATATAATGCAGTTAATGTGCAGGTAACATGTGTGAGGTGCTGATATGCAATTACTGTACTGTCTTTTGCATTTTACACTTGCATGATAAATTGTTCCAAAAGATTAAACTTCTATCAGTATTCAGAAACTGCTTGTCTTACGGGGCCTGTCTACAAACAGCAGTCATAAGGAAGAAATGCGGAGAAAACATGCAAACTCCACAGACACGGAGACAAATCCTGCCACCATACCACCCAAGAGTAGCATTTGAAAATCACCCTCATGAATGATTTTACTAAAATAAGTACACATTTTTTTTTCTTTCATTTGATTTTTATTAATTCTGGCCTAAGATCTCAAATTAAAGGTTAAATATTGTGTGAAACATTTACAAATATAGTTCACTGTTACTTAGTATTTCATTTGCATACAGAATTATAAATTGCCATTTTCATACTTTTTTTGTTTGAAGAATGTTTGATTTTGTAGGAATTGAGTCCAGCTGTTTTTCTGTTTATTTTCCACCCAAACCCAGTACCGTGTAAAAATCTTTTTAAAAACATATTTATTTTATTTAAACTACCTGAGTATTTAACTAAGTTACATCAAAATGTATTACAGCACCCAAAACACTAGCTAAGTTAAATTAAATTTAAACCAATTACAACAGAAAAGTTATTGTTTAGTATCAAAAGATCAAAGAACAAAAGATCAAATAAACCTAAACAATGAAATGCAACGTGCTGAATGTTTTTCACTTGAATAGAATGGCAGTTTTTCATATATGTGTTTAATTTAGTGGGTTTTAAAAAGTCATGGTTACATCACCACTGTTCTTGAATGAGTACCAAATATTGAGTCATACAGAAAAGGTAAACCTCATGTCCTCTGTAAAACAAGTAATGCTAATTAAAACATTGAAACATTATATATAATTCTCAAAAAAAAAAAACTATTATATCACAATATAATATAAATCTTGCAGTATGAAAAATTTAATGCTTACCAGGAAAACAAACTTCACAAACAAAACTTTTATAGCTTAGTCAAAATACAAACCCTCACCTCCTGACTTCTGGAACAGTAGGAACAGAATCTTTCCTCAAATTTTTGTTTAATAAAATGTATTATTGATAACCTTTATCTGAACGTTTTAAAAAATACTTGTTTGTGAAGAAAATAGCAAAAAATGAACTACGTAGAATATAAATTTCAATTAAGAATCTTCTCATAATAAAGGCATTTTGCAAATGCCTATGAACATGTCATGATAGTCACTCAGAGAGCTCAGTTAAAATGTACATTTATCGCCTTTCACAACCAAACCAGAGTCCAAAACAGACGCTCCAAACTATGCCATCCATCCACAATGCCAGGTTTCCTGCCCACTGGTCAGCCCACACTGCAGGAAACAGGTAATTAATGGGACCTGGGACTGCTGATTGGATGGGCGACTCCAGGGCGAGGAGCGCAAAAAGCAGACTCAACTGCAACCCTCCGGATGAGTAGGAAGTTGTAGTAAATTGGTTTCAACTTTCTTAACCCCGCTGCCTGGCAAAGACTAAGCGAGTTGTTCTCCATCAACAACAAGGTCAAAAACCAGGTGGAAACAAATAGTAAAGACATACTGAAAAATCAGAGCCCCAAACCATAAGCATTCCTGCAACAGTTATTACATTTCAGTGAAAGACCTTTAAAACCTTCTTATAACATATACTAATACCTTTACTTTATACCAGACTACAACAACCAAAAATACAAAAGGCTAGTAAAAGGAAATTAAGTTTGCAGCTAATTCATCTTTTCCTTGAATTCTATTTGAAAGCAATATAAAAATGAATAATGAATCACATAGAGTGTTGAGGTGTCAAATATGTCAATGATAATTTACTTTGATAGAAATGTTTAAGGAAGGATATTTGATTTGATTTCCCATGTCTATGTTGGCAGTGTTGGCTAAGCAGATGTTGCATCTGGCTAGTCATTCAAAACAGATTTGAACCAGGTCCGAGTATTAAAGTTCTGAATTTGAGCAATTTTATCATAGATGGCAGGCAATTAATTGGATTTTTTATGAATATCTGAGCCTTTGTTTAGATGATAAGCATTTATAATGTAATCAAAACATTTAATAGAAACATAGGCATGTCTTTTATAGGCAAATAGAAAAATTGAGAATTAAACTTAATAACCTCTCCCAAAAGATTAGATGCTATGTAACATTGTCTTACTAAGATTTGCACAGAAATTCCAACTAGAGTCCATTATGTAGTGGAAAGCAAAAACATTGGACCAGTTTCATATATAAAGCTATATTTGGACAATCTTCAACCTTCCCATCCTTGGTATTTATCATAATTATTTATCAACAGTATGACAGATTATGTATTCACAGTTCCATAGTGACATATTACTGATTATATTGCAAGGAAAAATGAATTAAAAAAAAATCAAGAATTGCTTTATAAAATTGTTGAATTGTTAGTCATCATTCAATGATACATTGAGAAAATATCTATAGTTTTGTTAAATCTTTTGCAATAGAATTTGTTTACCAGATTACTTTAACATGATCGGTAAATGCTCAGTCCGGATAACTGAAACCACCATTTGTCACAAAATTTGGATGTAAAGTGCAGATAAATGTATTTTAATTTCACCTAGCAGGACTAACAGGCAGCACTGGGCTCTTTGGTGATAGTCTGCCTCACTGCCTCATGTTGAAAGACAGAAATTTATTGCACATATGCAACACTCTTCTGATTGTCTGACTACACCGATACTGCATGACATGGATTTAGAGGACGATCTCTCCTTGAGCCTGTTTGTAATAATGATACAATGTAGACAGGACAATGGGTTGAGAATAGCAAGTGCTTCTGACATAAGCAAAGAGAATATTTTATACCTGTATCCATTACACAGTACAGTAAATTAAATTCATGTCAACGGCCCTCTCAGTGCTCTCAGTGACATTGCTAAAATATATTTTAAATGTCTCACTGGTTGGTATATTGATACTGGAGTATGATTCCAGTATTTATATTGGTTTACATTAATGCATTACTTTTATTAGTAAACAAAGTTCGTAGGTTATTGACACAAATACAGTAAATAAACCTACACAATCTACAGCACAAACTGAATGATGAAACAATGCAAAGAAACGGCAAGTATGTAAAACTAAGTATAATATATACTTACATATTTATAATAAATGCAAAAAAGGAGACTGACCACATGTGCAAAATGAAGACACTTTTGGTATTTTAGGGTTAATTGACGCACATCACTTATGACATCTAATACAGACGGCAGAGCAAAAGGACCAACAGATTAATCAAAACATCCATACACATAGCTAACAATAATACAATACAATATTATTGTTTATATTTACATCAAGTTAAAGTAATTTTTACAAAGCTATTCTATAAATCAGTGGTTCTCAAGGCTCACCTATGACATCACATTCATTTTAAGACCCTCTATGTCTATAATACAATATATTTGTCCTAAGCTGTCAAAAAGGCTTACCTTAAAATTCACATAATAATAACGAGCTTTGCACAAAATAACATGTAGGCTGGTTTTACTCAAGGTTAACGACTGTTTAGCGATGGTTGGCAGAAACTAAAAGAAATCTTAACTCAAACCTTCATTGCTTGTAACTGCCGAAACAAAACAAAGAAATCTTAATGGCAACCTTGCTGCTTTTCTGGCTGATAAGCAGGTCAGTACGAGGGGAGATCCTTAACAAACACACATGCATGTCATCTCCAAGGTCAGTTTGGACCTGTGTTTCGATTTTGTGGTAATAATAGCTGGAAGCCCTGACACACAGATGCTGTATGTATTTCTTTTTTTTATTGTGACGCGCTTTTACATTCAGGGTCACACTGGACCCAGAATGCTTCCAGTGAACTCTGACTGCAGCGAGCTCTTAGTGTGCCATCAGAAGGAATGTCAAGGAGTTGCTCCAGGAGTTTGGTGGAGAAGTAGCTGTAGGCTGATTTTAAATACAGTCAGTAAAATGGTTAATAAGACACATACAGTCTGCTGCTTGCTCGTCTGTCAGCTCTGGAAATAAAAGCTTGTCAATAAACCCTGATATATACTGTATACAGTGCCATACTGGTTGAAGATGCTTCCAGCTTTCTTGAATGAGGGAATGCATCTGCTCACACTTGTCTGTGCCACCTGAAGAGGCACGAGTTTTCTATAGTTTTAATTTCGTTTTGAAACCCTCAACTTGGTCATGCCTGGTTGTTTGAGTCTACACACTGCCTCATTTTATTTAGCTTGCTTGTCTCACTAAAAATCTTTAAAATGTTAGATGGACAGGATTGAGTAGATAGGACTAGTCATGGGACTTGTTGATAGGGAGCTGTGGTGCTGGGACAGAACTGGACTGGGAGAGACCAAGACTGGAGATGGGGCTAGAGCTGGGACAGGTCTTGGAGAAGGGGCTCAGAGCCGGGGATTCACCGTCTGGTGGGTGCCCCTCTTCATACAGCACAGACTGGTCAACGCATGGTTGCCATTTTCCTGGGGACCCCAGATTACTGGTCTGCAGAAGCCTCTAGACTCCTGAATACAACAGGAGCCAAAACAGGACAAGAAACAAGACTTGGAGAGATTCCTCTGCCACCCACTTTAGGCTCAGCAAACCAGTCAGAAGATAGTCAGCGTCTATCCCCAATTTAGCGGCATAGCTGAAATGCGATGTTTGGCAATGGTATTTTCTCTGACTATCTCTGAAGTACATGACATAATCAAGTTTGCAGTTTTTGACCTACAATATGAAACTTTTACCAAACTCTTATTCACCATTTGCCTTGAATTCTAAAAAAAACACACATGGTTTATCCTTATACTTGCTGTGTTTTTATCTTGTGTCTTTTTATGCTTGTGGGTTTCAGAAACTCCTTTGATGACACTTGGTAGCAGAGGGCATGCTGTGGCTAAGGGATGTTCTCTGAGAATGAAACCATTGCTCAAGTAACTGTCCTTGTATTTGTGGCATTTTGTCAATGCTAAGTTAGATGAACATTCACGCTTTGTATTTACTGTATGATTCATGCGCAGGGGTGGCACAGTATCGCAGTGTTTAGTGCTGTCGCCTCACATCTCTGCGACTGCGATTCTGTCAGGCTCCTTGTGTGGAGTTTGCTTGTTATTATAGCATTTTCTTCCAGGTACTCATGTTCCCCCCCTCCCCCCCCATGCTGAGGTTAATAGGAGTTACCCATAGGTGTGCCTGTGTGAGTGTTACAGTATATTTCAATGGCCTTTATCTCTTACTGTAGTGTAATTACTAAATACTCATTAGTGATTTTCCACGAATAAATGCAATTAATATGCAAGGAAAGACTACAGAAACAAAATACATTATGCATATTCACAGTGACAAAAAAGTTAAGCACCCAGATGTAATGTCCAACCTCGTAATTTGGTACACGTGCAGACCAGTGATGGGTAAGGAGCTGGCATCATGGATTCATTAGACAGCATTACCAGCATTTGATGGAGTTTGATTGGGGTTTGCATTGTGGGTTTGCGTGAGGCTGGGTGGTTGTATTATTCAATTGCCCAGCACGTCGGGCATGCAGATGTCACAGTCGCCTGATGTTGGAGTTATGGGCACTTGCGGGCACCCACACACGTTGTAAAGGTTCTGGTCACCTAAGACCACACCAAGCATTATAGAACCCATGACATCTGCGTCTGCTATCCGGACACAGGTGTTGGACTCTCTACAACGCCCCATGTCATCCCACACCGTGTCTCCAGGACTGGCATTAGCTGTACTATGGGTTCACCATCCCATGCATAGTCTGCCATGAACACCAACACAGACGGCTGCATTTGGAGTGGTGCTGTAACTGGGAGGCATGGACTGATGAGGAGTGGCATTATACCATGCTCAGCGATGAATCTTGGTTCGGCATTACCATGGATGACTGTCATGTGTGTGTATAGCGGTACCAAGAGGAGGGGATCGATCCTGCCAATGTTGTAAAGAAACACACTGGTGTTACTTCTGGCATCATGGTGTGGGGAGCCATAGGGTATGACTTCATGTCATCTCTGGTAGTGATTCGGGGGACCCTGATGGCACAGCGCTACATCAGTGACATCCTGCGTCCGCATGTCTTACCCTTCCTGAGACAGCACCTTGGTACAGTTTTTTAACACAATGCCTGTCCACACATGACACGTGTGTCTATGGACTACCTGCATCATGTTCAAGTCCTGCTGGGGACCAGCCAGATCCTCCAATCTTTCCCTAATCGAACATGTGTGGGATCAGCCCGGCGTCAACTCAGACCCAGTGCCAGTCTGCTGGATCTCGAGGGCCAGTTACAACAGCTGTTGGCCCACTTGCCACAGAAGAGGGTACAACGGCAGTATGACTCCCTTCTGAATTATATTGCTGCATGTATCCAGGATGTATCCTACTGATATGGGACTAGCAGTGTGCCCATTCTGCCAACTCTGTTGATCTGATATTATAATCATACTGTCACATGACTTTTCACCATGTGCCGATTCATTTGATTTCTTCCACTCTGCTTTCAAAAACTGGGTGTACATACTCCCACACAGACACACATTTTCAGTTGGTACACACCTGTAACAGTACTATAAAGTAGTAGTACTGCTAATCTATTCTATCCTCTGGATTTGGCCAGAAGTTCTGGTCTGCAACACTCCTGATGTTCTTTCTAGTGATACATCTACTGTAGGATAGTATCTCTTGCCATGGCTGATCCATCCTTGACATTGCACTGGAGAAAAATTCTGGCCTCCAGCATTCACAGCATCTGGCAATGGCATGTGATCATGTGGGCGATGGTCATAAACCTTCTACCTCCATGCAGAAAAGAACTCCTCAGTGGAGTTTAGTAATGGGGAGTATGGTGGCAGAAACAGTGAGGAGATCCTCGGGTGTGACTGCCAGCCGCTCTGTGGCTGCACTGGGGTGCTGAAATGCCACATCATCCTGCCCCAAAACAAATACCCAAGCATTTGCTCTCTCTCTCATCCTCTGGTACCAGTATCCTGTAGAGTTCATCAAGGAATAGTTTGAGGTGCTCGGTGTTTTGTTTGGGCCAAGTACTGCTCTGTGTGGCAACACGCCATCGTTGCATATTGCCGCACACATGATGTTGCCGCACACATTGTGATGTTGGCTCCTCTGTCCTGGAACTTGCACCATTGTTCTTTGCCCTACAACATTCCACCCTCACTGCCATTGTTTTGCCAGGTTAAACCCAGCTTCACCTACCAAGATGAGCCCATGGGCTGTTTGCATAGCCTCCAACACCGTGACACTCTAACAGGGAAACACAATGTACGACTCACATTACATTACAGTAGCATACAGTACTGTATGCCAAGCTTTCTATGGTGTGACCTTTTTAGTGTACAGAAGTTCAAGCATTTGTACAGAACATGTATGGAATATGCCTTTATTCAGAGCTGCTTACATCTGAGCAGTTACAGACACAATCCTATTGGTGCAAATCTGGAATACAAGGGTCTTGCTCAATGGCGGGGCAGTTAGGCATGAACTGGTTTTGAAACCTGGAATGTTTCGTCATAGTGTTTTACCTTCAAAGTCACAACCACTAAAGGAAAAAAACGACAGTTTTATATTGAATAGACCTGTTACCTGGAGGTATTGGTGTCTGAGTTCCTTCAAATATACATTGTTCCTCTTACAGTACATGGAACATTGTATAAGCCCTTCGTGGTTAATTTATGCTTTTGTAGAACTCTGGTAATTATCGCCATGCTGACACTCGCCACATTGCCAAATACGGTACTACCTGCCAGAACCCGGGTCTGGTTTTCCAGGAGCCTTGTGGCATTGCTTGCTGTGACCATGTCAACTAAACAGTTTCCAGCTCATCACAGAAATTTCTGCCTCTTCCACCCGTGCAAGGTAATCTTTGGATCTTATAGATGAAAAACAATACTCAATGTCTGTCAATATATTATATATCTGGTATATACTGTAATATGCAGGTCTGTCTGACACTGATGAAGGATGTACATCTTACCTGTTGGTTTGATGGAAAATTCTTATGATTGATGCAACTATTGTGCACAGCAGATTTGGCTTCACTCTTAACCCTGCTTCTCTGAAAGACACTCCATGACACTCCATGACACTCCTTGTCAGAGAATGTAGCCCTCATTTCATCTTTGACCACTGCCCTTGGTCTGCTTTTCCTTCTTTTCTTTCTCTTCATGCAACAATTCTTCCGTTTTGTTGTATCCTGCTTGGTCCCTGTTTAAAAAGGACGTCATTCCAGAGCCAACCTCTTTGTATCCTCCTGAGACCCAAGGGAAAAAGAGTCCTTCAATTTTAGGATATTTGTCTTGGGAGGAAATAAGACATCTTACAATTTAGATTTTTTCAAATGTATTTTTATTTTTAATTTTACAGCATGTCCTCATTAGTGGACAATAGGAATAAATATGTTTCCTTACATCAGTGAAGAGATAGATGCAAAAACAAAATGTCCACTACAATGGACATAAATGAATGGGTGGGGACTCAGGAGGATATAGATGACAATGAGATCAACTGACAGTGAAATTCGTGGTTAGATAATCACCTGCAATGGGTGCCTGCTGTGTTTGGTCTCATGTTCATTTTATTTATTTTATATAACATCATTATTACCATACAGTTTAGCCCACATGCACTGAAGTTATGGTAAAGTTGTGACTTCGGTGTTGCAGAATGTGTCTTAGCAATTGGGAGAAACTGTTACATAAATATGCCCATGCCAGTCTTGCAGTGTTTGCACTCCTGCAATTTATAGCAATTGTAAATGTTGCTTACTGGTGATGTGAAGTAGCCTAGCTACCATATTCGCGACAAATGAAAGCTCCTGATGTGGAATGCTGGCCACAGTCTTTTTGGGGGAAATGGTAAAAACAGATTGATACAATAAATTCTGTAATTTGAAGCTGCTAGTTTTCAGACTGTTAATTCCCATGAAGGCCCCTTTTAGTTCTCTGACACTTCTTACTGGGCTGTGGACCCCCGGTTGGGAACCTTTGCTGTAAATTATCTGACAGGAGAATCACATACTTTCAATACGGGGAGCAGACTGAAGAGACAAATTTAAGTTTGTCATGCAAATTCATACTCACTAGTCATCACAGCCCAACCACAGCCATTCACACACCAACCATGCCCCCAGCACTCCCCCATGTCAGAACTATTTACATTTTTTCTCCACACACTAGCCTCATTCCCATAACAGAGCCTCAAAACTCCACATTATTCTTATTGGCCAAAGCATTGTTTCATTTCTTACCACTTTCACCAACTGCAAAAGTCTATTTTGCAAACTACTAAGTACATTCATCATTGCGTAGACAACTAGCATTGTACTACTCTCAATTCGATCCAATATGTCAGTCACAACAGACTTTTTATTTGTCAGCAGCATACATTTCTCATTCTTATCGGCACAGTGGGTCACTGTATGCTAAATCATCAATCCCTGTGGGGAGATCCTCTTTACACCTTCAGCAACTTGCCCTTAGCAGGTGAAAGAGAGCTGGCAGTGAAGGGTAGCCACCTGTTGGGGCATCCAGGGAAGTAAGGGTTTAAGGGCTGTGCTCAAGAATCCACATGTACGCAGAGGCCAGGCTTCAACCAACAACCTTCTGACCACAGACACAGAGGCTTAGCCCACTGACCTACAATGTGTAATTAGCTGTATATTCATTGGCTACCTTGTTGGGCTACTGATCAGCTTCTTTCTAATGTTCCCCATAAGGGATATGGGCACCACCCCGTTCTACATGTGCAAGTCATGACTAATTGTGACAAATTACTAATTATAAACCTTCGCAAGGTGTCCTCCAGGGTGTTTTAGCAGGAAAACAATGGCGCAAGAAGCAAACATTAGAGCAAGAGGTATACGAATGCATGGCGGGGGGGGGCAGAGGATAAGGAGAAGGAAAAGGCGGCTGAACATATAAAATAAAATCTGGGGCATATTAATTGTATATTTTACTGTTTTTGTGTAAAACTGGTCATTTGTCATTTGTAATGTTGAATTCACATTTCAGGATTGTAAAACTTCCCCATCATCATGTCAGAAGCCAATTATTTACACCAGAATAAGAGTTAGCAGGTGTCAACATGGTGAGGACCAACAATGTGATTAGACTTGCCATCCAGAGTACCGTTTACGATATGACACTTTCTTTCAGAATATCACCTCGGTGAGTCTTTTTACTATAGAAATTCAAGTAGTAAAGGTTCTTACACGTACAGGTACAATAATGAGTAATGTGTCAACATAATTTGAGACCATGCAACATAATGTATATATGCATTTTGGAATCTTTTCTTTGAGTGGCGTGTTACGCTATTTCAGGTTTGTATGTACTTTGACCTAATTTGCCGATGTTTGCTTTGCAGAGGGTGATGGAGCTGGAGGTGAGTGACACTGCAATCAGATTTGTGTGTGAAGATGAAGTAGAATGCAACCTGAACAAAGTTTGGGGGCCTGGTAGAAATATAAAGGGAAGGGCTGGACTGGCCGTTGGGCATACCGGGCATTTTCCCTGTATGTGGGGGACCCCAAACCATGTCCCCCCACCCCTAACCCAGTCGGCAAAATTTATCGCTTGGTAAAAGCGATGGGGACCACATAGTCCGGGGCTGATATATAACCCCAGTTCAGCCCTGATAATAGGCCATCCAGTCACAGTGCATGTGGCTGGGCAGCATCATGGTAACACATCCACATATGCTGCCGTATCACAGGATGGTATAATCCACCTTCTTCCCACCACTGGGCTCATCAACACAGCTCGTCTCCTGGATATCTCGGAGGAGAGGGAGGGGTTATAAATCACCCACTCCACCTGGGATGTGCTGCCCATATTTTTGAGGTAGCCTGCCTACCCTGCTGCCTGTGACGTCTCCACTATCTGTGACGTCCTTCCGGCCTGCTCGCACTTCTACCTGTGACGTCCTTCTGGCCTGCTCGCACTTCTACCTGTGACGTCCTTCTGGTCTGCTCGCACTTCTACCTGTGACGTCCTTCTGGCCTGCTCGCACTTCTACCTGTGACATCCTTCCTGCCTGCTCGCACTTCTACCTGTGACATCCTTCCTGCCTGCTCGCCCTTCTACCTGTGACGTCCTTCCGGCCTGCTCGCACTTCTACCTGTAACGTCCATCCGGCCTGCTCGCACTTCTACCTGTAACGTCCTTTCGGCCTGCTTGCCATCTTGATCAATAGACTTTCCCTGCCAGCCCCAGGAGGATGGGCTCGCCCTCTGAGTCTGGTTCCTTCTAAGGTTTCTTCCTTCTAGGGAGTTTTTCCTTGCCACTGTCACCTCTGACTTGCTGGGGGATTTGGGTGGGGATGCTGTAAAGCGCTTTGAGACGATGTAATGTTGTGAAAATTCTCTATACAAATTGAATTGAATAACTGCTTTTGCTGACTTGGGAAATGTACTTAGCGTTTAGAGAAAGACTTTAGCATTTCAGAAAATGCATTCAAGCAATTGAGAAAAGCTGTAATATGCTAGCTTCACAAAAACTGATAAGTGATAGCGGACCAGAGTTTCATTATACAGCATTTAAGAACTTTTGTATTAAATATATCAGTCATGTAACATCAAGTGCACGCTTCCAATAGCTGTGCAGACAGGGCCATACAGATAGCTGAGACTTTATTTTTAAGAAGGATCATCTGTTAATGTCATGGTATACGGAGCCAACCCATCTGCTTGTGCATCAGTCTAGCAGAACCCGCATGCCAAGAAGAATCTAAACCACCCATCTCACCCTAGTGAAAAAACCAGAAACCATCTTGGCTGAACAACACAAGGGTAAGGTATGCTGATGCAACATCAAAACAGACAAACATTCTTTTTAAAATGTCTTTTACATTTTTTGCCACATCATCCTTAATAAGTGGGCACTTAATAAAAGTGACTGTGAAAAATGTGATGGGCAAAAAACTATATCAATAAGGGATGGTGACACAGTTGTTGGCTTGCCAAAGCACCCCAGCATCACCATTCACTATAAATATAGATGCTGTACATTGTTCAATACATTCTAGAGATAAATTATATTTCTGGTTCTAAATTCCTTGGTTTATGTAGCTGCTAGATGAAGCCTGCAGCTAGATCTGTCCCAATAGAAGGGAAGTTATTCTTACTCAAAGCATAAATCTGTTAAATGTCAAATGTCTTACTGAAGCTTATACAGAGCTTTACCATTACTGATCTTTACTCAGCTTAACACAGTTATATATTCTTCTGGAAACTCAGAGAATTTACGGGAGTACGTAAAATTCACAGATGTTAAAATTTATTTTCTGGCAACCAGGTAACATAGTTTAAAAATGAGTATCCATGTGGATTGTATGAGACTGTAGATCAGAACCTATGTTTATGCTCTGAATACAAAGCATATATTTAATTCTTCATAGCTGATTTTTTTGACAATAAGAAACTTATTATAAACCATATACATAAATACTCCCCAGGTGAGATAAAGATTGCTTTAGTATTAAAGAAAACTTAAGTCTGTCAATGAAATAAATTTGGATGGTACTTCAACTTTCTGTGGACGAAGGTAACGCACGTAACACAAATCTACCAGTCGTAAATAATTTAAAAAAGAAATTACAGCATGGCCATATTGTATTACGTTTTTGTTAGAGATACTGGCAATGATTATGATATACGCTGGCTTGTATACAGACACTATTTGAAATTATTGCCTTGAATGGATAAAATATCCAGCACTTTCCTGAAACCAAAATAAGAAATAAGGAAAGTAAGAAAGAAAGAAACTAATTTTATTCTTTTTTCTGTCCAACAGTGTCATAACTAAAAACCAAAGGATTCAACAGCAGGTGTCAGGAAAAGAAAATGGGTTTATTGAATAAAACAAGAGCAGGGAAACAAACTGGACCACAAGGGGTCAAAACAGGAAGACTAGTATAGGGAAGGGTACAGGCAGCCAGAGGATTTATAGCAATGACAGGGAACACAGGATTGCATGGGAACTGACCACATAGAGCAGATACCTGGCAAAACATGAGGGACACATCTGCCAGATAAGATATACAGCTGGACTAAGGCAGGGGTGGTACCAAGCACCAGAAGGGCAAGAGGAGGGACAACCAACACGACACACTCTAGGACAGTGCGGAAGGAGCATTAGGGGACAAAGGCCAGAGCAGAACAAATACAGGCCTGGGTAACGGGACAGGGACCACGGCACAACCAGAGGAAATGGGGAACATCTAGGAAGTCTTCTGGACCCAAGGGAGTTGGGCAACAACTGTGGGATACAGACGTTCCTGGAGCAGGAGAGTTCTGAGGGGACTGCAGGGCTAAAGCAGGAGTGTACCGAGGGGACCGCAGGGCCGGAGCAGGAGCATACAGAGGGGACGGCAGGGCCGGAGCAGGAGCATACAGAGGGGACGGCAGGGCCGGAGCAGGAGCGTACAGAGGGGACGGCAGGGCCGGAGCAGGAGCGTACAGAGGGGACGGCAGGGCCGGAGCAGTAGTGTGTCTCCGTCTCCTCCTCCGGGAGATGGAGACTTAGCCAGCCCTTCCCTTGGCTCCCAGCTGACACCACTGACCACACCTAGACATAGGACTGAGCCAGTGTGGAGCTCAAGGCAGGGTCCCATGAAGTGGAACTCAGGGCAAAGCCCAGAAGGTCCCATTCTAAGTCCTTCGGCCTGGCATGCTTTGGATCAACACAACCTAGCCTGTTGGCCCACAGGGAGTTGTGCGCCAGTCTCAAGGTGACCAGGGAGTTAGGTATTAGCCTGGCATTGATCTGTAGGGAATGAGTAGACTGCTGGTGGGGAGCCAGTAGGCTGCGAGGAGGCTGCCAAGGTGATGACTGGAGATGAGGCAGGTTCCAGCGGAACACCATGAGATGAGGGGGAAGACGATGGGATGCTGGTAGATAAGGTGAGAGCTGACAGGACGGCAGGAGATGAGGCAGGAACTCTCGGTGCCACAGGGGTGATGAGCGCCAAAGGACTGCAGGGGAGCAGGGAACAGCCAGGGCACCTGGAGACATGCAGGGCACAGTGGGGTCCATAGATACAGTCCTTGGAGTCCCTTGAAGGACAGCAGGTGAAACAAGGAAGGTCGAGTAGCCCAGAGCAGTGTCCTGATCAGAGGAGCGATCTCATTTGGGTCAGATGTAGACAGAACAGCGTCTTCTGGATCAGGTTTGGATGGTATGGCTACTGCGGGATCAAGTGTGGGCCAGAGTGGATAACCACATTTTCTGACCTGAATGGAGGAGCAGGGAGGGATAGCGACACTGGTTAGTGATGTCCTTTTGTCTCTGGTCGGTACAAGATGCCTGTACATAGCCCCAAATCCATCCACTCCTCAAAACCAGTCACCCAGTTCATGTAAATGTGTGACCGTGGACACTGGGTTACCAGGACAGGCTGCAGCTGACCAGTAGGGAGAGTCCATGGCGCATTAGCATGGGCACACACAGTGCTTGATGGAATGTAGTCGGAAATATTCTGATCTAGGGAAGCCCAACAGAAGCAGTACTGTACTAATTCTGTCATCCCATGGACCTCCAGGTGACCAGAGGTACCGTTAATACCAAAGTTTCAAAAAAATTGTTGATAAAAATGTTGCCATACCTCTTTGGCGGATCCAGCTGGTAAAACCCACCCACTTGGAGCATCCATGTTTAGCAAGCATGTTACTGTAATTGCTCAGATGGTTCGTTGAGACCACTCCCCTCCTAGTTGTGTCCTTTGTTCCTAATCTGTTTCCACTTTTTCTGTCTGTCTGACATGCGGACTAGATGCAAGATCTTTGTGATTATTCCTGAGACTGAGTGCTTTCCCTGTGCGTTTATTTTCCTGCCTGACTTTTGCCTCAGATTCCATGGTTCTGATGTGCCTGCTTTCTGCCATTGCTGATCGCCCAGCCTTTTCCTGGATCACTAAATACGATCATCACCTTGCCCACCAACTGCCAATGCCCATCTCCCAACCCTTCACCTGGCCACCGATCACAGCCTCAGTTTCACGCTTTAGGAACTCGACTTCTAGGTCTTCAGCTCTAACAATTGGGTCCTCGAATGAGTTGGTCGAGAAACATCTAGCTGCAGCTCGATGGAAAATTCATAACACGACAAAACAAAATATACCTGCTAAAACTTAAAGATCGAGACACGTCTGATGGGCTTAAACAAAGGCAAATGGAGCTATTGCGATGCTTTTGCCTATGAATTGCTCTCAGCTCTCAGTACCTTTTGATGAGTTTGCTATGTTTGGTTCCATTTTTTGTGTGCTTTATCTAAAGTACATTTAGTGATACAATAATAATGGCCCCTAAGAAAGTGAGCAGTGATAGCAACAAACCAAATAGGATAGTAATGAGAGTGACTGTGTAACTTAAAAATGAAATTTTAGCGGGACTTGACGGTGGTGCGCGTGTCTGCTGTCGCTTTGGAATATGGGATTGTCATTTATTTCTTGTTTAATGCTTTTGTATGTGTACTTTTTCATGTGTGTATTTGTTTATATTGATTGTTAATGCTTTTTATTAGTAGTTAGGTAGGTAGATAAGTTTAATTTTGGGGTTTGAATGGATTAAATTCATTTACATTATTTCTTATGGGGAAATTCGACTTGGACCTCAACTAAATCGCAACTTGACCAGACATCTGGAATGAATTAAGTTTGTGTTCCAAGGTACCACTGTATTACATTACTTCAAATGTCTTCATTCCTTTCACTGTCTCCACTGTCACAGTGGTTATCTACTGTGTTCACTGCCTCTGATGGGAAATTGCAATGGGTGGGAATAATTCTGGGAAACTCATTCTTTCGGACATTTTGCTGAAATGTGCACTCCGGTAAACAGTTTTACTGTTCAAAGAAAATTATAGCAGACCTATACAGTGAACACCTTGCAAAACATACTGTGCAAAACAAATCCGCTAGACCAATGCATTGATTTATGCTTTATACAGTACAGTTTTACAGTTTTCAGAGAAATAAGGAAGACCATTCTTTAAACTAATCAGTGTTGGGGAAACTACTTTTAAACAGTAGCTTTGGAAGCTTATGATTTAAAGTGGTCAAGTTGCAGCCAAGGTACTGTTTTACAGTTTTGCTCAGGTGCTTAATTACATTTCCCTGGCTATTAGTGAGAAGGACACTAGTCACAGTGATCATCTGTAACAACAAAATAATGTGGGAGTGTCACATCAAGCTAATCATGACCAATTGGCAGCAGCGGCCAATACCCTCTTCCAATTGGGTCAAACTTGCAATTGCTTAAGCATTTCCAGCAAATCAAACTTTAAACAACTCAAAACAGTATAAAAGCTCATGCTGTTTAATTCTAAACATGAAATGAAACAAGACAGAATGGAACAAGGCCAGGGAGAACGGGCGAGGGGAAGCGGAAGAGTCAGACGACGACGAAGAATACTGATAACAGTGGTGAACCATGACATTACAGCCACTGTTGTAGACTATGTGATTAATCATGGTCTCTCCGTGCGTGAGGCTGGCCTAAGCGTGCAGCCAAACATTTCAGCATCATGTGTGTTATCAATTATTGGAACATTCAGGCAGGAAAATCAGTATATACTGTACACACGGTAATCATGTTTATATTTACAGCTGTACAGTCAAAATACTATTAATTTTGCTTTTTGTAGAAATTCAACTGACCTACAGTATGGCACGTGCACGCTCAGCCAACACATATTATATGTGCTAGTCACTCTTTTACTACTATTCATGTTTCGAAACGTGAACAGTTCTGAGTCAATGTGTTGGCTGTGATTGACTTTTGCGACCCGCGTTTTCTACTTTGCGTCAAAGTTCACCGTGGTGCAAAAAGCATTTTGACAAATGAGACTGTGTTCAGAGTTTTGCAAAGAGGACGACTCTGTAAAATGTGTCATACTGGGTGAGCACAGTTTAAAGTTTCACCAAATGAGTGATTGATTCAATAAATTAGTTTTGACAAATGGTAGGTTTGTTCCAAGAATGTTTAGTGCTTTTAGCAGTGCAGAATAACTGTAATAATGTGGACCACACACCGATACCATAATGAGAGAGGCAACACATCTATTACCTCAGACAACTGAGGAAATCTGGAGTGTCAAATGATGTTCTTACCATGGGGCTGTAGAAAACATGTAAGCAGATCATGTCATTGCTTGATTTGGAAACAGTTCAAAATAAGGCCACACTGTGGTATAGAGAGTTAAACACTCAGCTGAGCATCTTGGGAAAACCCTTGGTACCCAGTCAACCATAGTGAGGACCTACTGAGAGAGCGGTCCAAGGAAAGAAAAACCACAAATTAGACAACTGGCACATAATTTTAATGATGATCGCAAGTGTTATGCCTCACAAAAAACGCATGCCCCACAAGACCAGGAATTGAAATTCTGCCTCTCTGCACACATGCATGGAGTCCTGCAGTGGCGGCTCGAGACCATTTCAACTGGACCAGACTGGAGATAGTTTCCAGTAGACAGATGGATTAGACCTTAATGTCCTCCAAGTATTACTTACACTAAATTGCCAGCATTAAGAAGCAAAAGACAATTTTGACAGCCGTTAAGTTATTTATGCGATGCTTTACAGTCACTTTTGGCAGTTTTTACAAATATGTAACTCACTCTGGTTTCTTGTTTATACTGTTTTGCTTCCGCAAGCTTGATTATATTTCTTCTGTTGTTAAGTCCATCAAGAAAACGTGATTATGTGTGTTTTATGTCTGTTCTCAGCACACAAAATCATAGCACACATATTCAAATATAAATAATAATAATAATAGTAACAGTAATAATAATATAATATTGATTTCAGACCCAAGAAGCATATATATTTAGGGGGGCTATGTAGGTTGGGGCATGCATGTTGTCCCGGGGCACCTCCCCCCACCCCCAAATCGCCCCTGGAGCTCAGTTGTGTTTGAGCTGCATGGCTATGGGTGACACATGTGTGTTTACACCCCACACTGATGAGCCCTGGTCACCCAACATCCTGCCAGCAGTTCATGTTGATCTGTCCTTTGAGGACCATAACAATGCATGGCACAATATGAAATAGCTCGACAGAATGTAATAAATCAAATGATGATGATGATGATGATAGGCTAATGTTGCAATATAAAACTATAAGGTAGTCTGAAAATTTCGTACATTTCCTCGAGTTATTACATGATGCGGTGTTATTACATAATGCATTGTGACAGACCACTCTCAATAGGTTCTCACCACGCCACGGTTACCTGTGAGCACCCCACAGGCTTTGTCATTCCAATCATCTCACCAGAACGATTTGGCCCTCGTCAATATCATTCAAATCTTTATCCCTTCCCATTTCTTCAGCATTCAACTTGTCAACTAGCAGTATAATGTTAGCTTACAGCGTAATATACCCTACACCTGTCAACCATGTATGGCTCATTGATGTGTATGCGTGTCTGTGTGTCAGATATACATGACATTGTGGGGACATTTGAAAAATGCTGTTATTTCGATGTTATGGGGATCATTTTTGCAGTCCCGATGAGAGGGAATTCAATTTTATAAAAATCTGTGACTGCAATCAAAAGACTAAAAATGTCAAAAGGTGTATTTTGTTTGGTTACTTATGGTTAAGATTAGGGCTGGGTGGGGGTTAAGGTTGTCATTGTTGTAATTAGGGTTTTCTCAATAGAAATGAATGTATCTATGTATGTATGTATGAAGTGTATATGTTTGAATTAGTGTGTATGTGCCTTAGTTCCCCGTTTGGCCAGCAGGGGTTGCTGATCATCCTACTCTTACTTCCGTCTCGTGTTTTAATGGACTGAGCAGGCATCTGCATCATCGGACCTTCCCCTTTGCCTTCAGTTCAAGGTTGACCTCAACCATGTTTTTAATTTTTACGTTATGGGTCCTACTTTTATAATGTTGTATTTCTGCATGGCTCCTTGTTTTTCTCTGTAATCCGTGTTTGTAGTGATGTACGGTACCCTTGTTTCCAGGCTTCCCTGGTATTTGGGCCTTTTGGTTTCTGTTGATTGCCCTCTCCCATTTGATTGCCCCATTCATTTGATTGCACCACCCATTTGATTGCCCTCACCCATTTGATTGCCCTCACCCATTTGATTGCCCCACTCATTTGATTGCCCTCACCCATTTGATTGCCCTCACCCATTTGTTTGCTCCACCCATTTGATTGCTCCACCCATTTGATTGCTCCACCCATTTGATTGCCCTCTCCCATTTGATTGCCCTCACCCATTTGATTGCTCCACCCATTTGATTGCCCTCACTCATGTAGTGTTCCCAGTCCCTAGTGATTAACTCCCCCCACCTGTCTCTCTTTCCATCCAGTTATCTGAGTGTTTAAGTGCCTGTCCACGCTTCTGTCTTTAGTTGGTTATTGAGTGTGGTTCGAGTTAGTTGCTGTGTATTTAGTTTTTGGTTTCTATGGCGTGTTGTTTGCCACATATTTTTTTCTGTATACGCTGCTTGTTAATTTAGTTAACCCAGTTAGTTAGTGGTTTGGTTTTTCTTCCTGCTTTGTTTTTGACCCCTCGTGGTTCCTTTGTTTTCTGGTTTACCCTCTGGCGTCAAAATAAAACCCCCCTTTCCTGAGAGCTGCATTGTCAATCATCTGTATTTTGCTTTTTATGGATGAAGCAGACTTCAGCCTCAAGAAAAAACAAGACATATTTGAAATGTGATTGGTCACAGGGCTACAGCTGAAGTCCTAGGACAACACAATGTGTGCAGCTGAATTTCAGATCTTTGTCAAGAGTGTATTTCACGTATTAATTGGATCTTGAAATACTGTTATATTTAGTAGGGGAGAAAAAAATCAGACTTACATTCATTATACACTAATTACTTTATATTTCACAGACTTTTACAGGTGATCTACATGAAAGCATTTAAGTGGCAAACACCACAAGGTGGGGGTACAGCCACCATACGACACACACACGCACACACATGTGCGCACACACGTTATGGGAAGTATGAGACAGAGTACCCAGAGGAAACCCATGCAACACACAGAGAACATACAAATCCCATGTGCATGTGGGGGGTGGGGGAATTCAATAAACTAGCCCAGGAGATATGGGGCAACAATTTGGTAAATAAGTAATTAAGTTGTCATAATGGAATCAAACGGAAAAAACCTGCAGACAGTTAGGTCAGGATGCTGGATCTCGCCAGTACCTGGCCCTACTCCCTGGACATTGTTTGCATACCAGCTGTCTGAGTGCAGCTGATGATCAGTTCACTCAGGTCCAGATGGGCCCAGATGGCAAGCAGAAAAAAATCAACTAAGCATTTTATGAATAAATAGGTGGATGTATATAGAATGAAAATGTTGAGCAAAGAATGTATAGTGATTTAAAAACAAAATCAACATAGGTGGGCATGCCTCAGACAGTCAACATCTAAGACGAGAACAGAACGATAAATTGGGCAATCACCGGCAATATTAGCATGATAGGGGTGACAGCTAGCAAACGTGTGCACACTTAATGCAGCAACCCTCTGTTGTGTTAGAGCCTAGAGTGTAAATTGTGATCCTAGATTCTAATAGAAAGATCATTATGTATTTAAATAGTGCAGTGGGAGTATTGGTTGGTTGAGCTACTGATCATGTGACTAATGAGTCACACCAGTAATTCACTCTCTGTGATGGGAGATGGAGAACTGTA
>JABFEB020000038.1:1432268-1445044 GCA_019775895.2 Stomatorhinus ivindoensis | reverse complement strand
ATTATAAATTAAGGATAAAACTGCCCATTTTATGGGAAAATTAAACATGAGCTAACCAAGTCCCTTTCGTTTGTCTTTGAGATTTTGTTGAAATTCACTTTCTTTTTTTAAGATTTGTCAATGTTTGTGTTGTACTGAGGGACTGTCACAAGTCTTTCATCTGATTCTCAGTAAGACTTCTTCAATTCCCATAATCCACTGGTATTTGGTTGCTTTCATGATGAATAACAGAAGAATTGTGTGGACGAATTCTTAAAGAGATCCTTGATTTATGCCACTCTTGCAGTTAAAAAGAGTGCTATCAGCCTTGACTTGCAGTGTCTCAGCTAATTATACATATTTTAGATGATTAATCTTTAAACTGCATTCAGTTAAAGCCATTTAAGTACCTAATGATCCATTGCAGGATGGAACTGATATTGTATACTCAAATAAACATGTCCAGTTTAATGTTTTAGAACGCTCATTTACTGGAGCACCCTGGTGATAAAAATAGATATACCACCCTAAAAACAGACCATTGCTCACTGCCTGCCAAATTTGATTTAATTTCGACTGGGGATTGCTGTGCCTATTGTCTTCATATCAATGTCATAGTTCTCTAATTTTATATTTATACATGTAATGCTTGGTACATTAATGGAATCTGACTGTGTGATCACATCATTTTTATGCAGGGTATATACACATCATGTAGCGAAGTGCAGCTTTACACAGTCAGATATTAGAAAATGTTACAAAATGCAAGCGACTATATATAAAAAAATAATTAAAATATATTAATGAGGAAAACATGTACCGTATCACCTACGTTTATTTTTAGGCGTGACTGATTTAGCCCATTAGATCAGTCACAGGAAATGTAATATCCAGTCACAGGGGTTATATCCCGTGCTCACAGGCAGACAGCGAAAAACGTTGACGGGCTTTACTACAGAGACTTGTTCTTTTGCGAACTTAATACAAACTATTTAAACTTTGCTTAAAAATCAACGATTCAACGATTTATAGCGGTGAGTTATGTGAGGGATACGAGGAAGAAACATCGAACTCGTTTTTTGTACTTAGCCGTCTTTAAATGTAGAAGTAAACAACTATTACGCTATAGAGAAATACATAGGAGAAATAATGCTGTCTTCTAACTGACTTAATTGTTGTAAAATATATTTAAAATAGTATATGTAACAGTTAACATTTTACCGACGATTGTAAAATCTACGTAGATTTAAAATCATTCACTTGCGCTTTTGGATTTGCTCTAAATTTCGGGATTATTTTTCATTTCGATATATACGTGTTTCGACGGAGTAAAAATATCCTTAGTCTTTAAATTTCTATATTCTTTAAGATTATTAAGTATACTTTGCAACTATTTTATATTGTTTTATTAAAACATATCATATGCTAAATATATGCGTGTTTACAAACAGCTGTCAATCTTTTGCGCAGTTTTCATCTTTATGTCAATATAGTTTGCCCATTGCGCGCTAGTGGCACAATTTCAGCATAATACCGTAGACATACACAAATAAATGAATAAACAAACGAATAAATCGGGCAGAAGCTGAATCCAGCAGTTGTTAACAGTCTTGTTCCATAGACTGTGACTCTTCTTGCGGTGTACGGCCTATCACTGTGCCACATTAACGCTGACTCTGTACTATGGAGGTTCCGGTTGGATTAGGAGGAGTTTCTGACTCCACAGATCCCATTTTCCGCGGACCTTATCGAAGCGTTTTCCATAACGTGCGAGTAGCGTTTCAGAGTAGCAGCGATATCTTGGAAAGCTTAGACTTTCCAAATTCCAAGCACAGTTTCCTGCAGAAGAGTCGCCTCTGGGAGATGCGCCAAAGTAGCAAAGAGTTACCCCGTAAAGGATTATGTTATGGAACGTCTCATAATTCAGATACCGAAGTAAAGGAAACTGAAAGTGCTAGGATATTCGGAGACCTCGATTCTGAAACTAGTTGCGTTAACTTTACAAAAACCGTATTAGATAACAAATGTGATTTTTCCGCGCTCGACTCCACCGATAATACAGAAAATAATGCCTCCGAAGTCTATTCTGACTCAAACTCCTCTAACGCGGAACAAAAACCATGTGCACCAACTGCGCCTCAGCATAGGGCTGAAATAAATCCCAACAGTGACGCTTGTGTCGGGATCAGTTGCTCTGAGTCCGCTTGCACAACCATCTCAGAAACAGCAAGGGAGCTTTTCAGAGCTGTTTCTGCGTCTCTTGGTCTGTACTTGGACTCAAATGAGATGAATGATCCGGGACCCAATCAAGCTTCTTGTCTTGAAAATGATCGAAGACAAGAACATTATTTGTTTGAAGTGCCTTTCATGGACCGTTCGGTGGCTGGATCAAGTGCCCCGCTGCCGGAGACAGACGATGGACAATCCATGCAGAATTACGCGGAAGGCGGTATTCCTCTAAACGAGCTGAAGAATGATGCGACATCATTACCCTATCTCAGTTCTGTCCATTCTAATGGAAATGGGCAAATGCTAAGCCTGACTTCAGAGCCCGAAAGCCCGACTTCCAAGGAGGGTATGAACGGTACCCGCTCTGTCTCCAGTCAGTTCGACCACCTGTTGCCAGCAAACTTGGCACATTACAGTCACGCAGATCCATCGGCGGATCTCAGCGGCGTCTCATCTCATTTTACTTTTAAAACTTCACCAGCATTCACCAGTGATCAACGATCGAACGTGAAAGAGAGATGTTTCGATTACTTGCAGCCTAGCGTCAAGGTGAAGTCAGAGGGAATGAACAGTGAAGACAGAGAGTGGGGTGACCCGTACACGTATAACGAAAATGCCAGTACGCAGTGTGGACCTTCTGGGCTTCGTGTTCCTATCTATAATACCGGGCCAAGTCATTCTTTTGCTTGCAATCCGTTTGAATACGGACGAGGTGGGCTGGTTTCGCGGGACGGAGCAGCGCCCGAGCCGTGGCACCCGGGCGGCATGCTAGGCAGAATGCCTTATACCAGTTCTTCTTGTCTGAAGAACGAGGTCACAGATTGGTTGGAGATACCTTACTCGGATATAAGGTAAGAATGTAAGGTATTGTCTGCCTCTTTACAGATCTAAAGGGACAAATATGCAAGATTCAAAACTACCAGTTAGCTATTTACATTTTTGTCCATTTAAATAATCTCGAAATATTGTTGATCTGCCTTAATGTATTTTTTATTTTTTTATTATTCAAGTAGAATTTAATTCAGGTCAATTTTATACATTTTTTAACCTTAATTAAGGAGTTGGAATTAAATGAAATTTAAATGCAATGTTAGTCTAAAACACTTGGGGTCCTTAACTGATTATAGAATGATTACAGGAGTAGAGATCAGAATAGCTTTATATATATATGAGAAACACATTCATAATATTCATTCTAAAATTCTTTTTTTAATTGTCAATTTCTTTGTTTTAGTCGCAATTGAAAAATAAAATGTAGTTAACCTTAAAATTTTGTGCTGCTGCAAATTGCTTTCAGTTTTTTTTTTAAATATAAAATTTTAAAATTTTCTTAAGTGTGCAGGAACAACAGAAACATCACCTACTCTAGGCTGTAATTAGAATCTACTTTTCACAGAGGATGCACATGACTACTAGAATATATCTATATCTGGGTCATGTAGTCCAGGCTAAGACTAGTAGAGTGACTCTGATTATGCTATTAAGTGTTTTTAATACTAGCTCTGCTATCATGTTTATGTGGCGGTGTTTAATCACCGCAGATGAACACATATTCAAAACATATATTTAACATACATCCTGCATATCTCTCATTAAACATAAATGTCTGCATGTAATCTGATATATCCATAAGTGATGATATATACTGTTTTGTATGTGGTTATGACCATATGGTCCATAAAACACAAAACTTAACTAAATGTAATACTGTAAAATGCAAATTCTAAGCAAGTAAATTTTTTACAAAAAAATCCATTAAATACTTACAACAATTAAATTGGCAATAACTACTTGTTAAAATACGACTGTAGCAATCCATCATTTTTGTATATTAGCCTCAAAATATTGTTGTTTCCAAAAGTAATTTTATTATTAAACCTTGTATTCTTAAATATCTATAGTTCCACATAATGCAAAACAATACACTGGGCATGATAGATGTATGAAACAATTCACAGTCAAATTTTTGTTCTTCGTTATTGTGTTATACCTGCCTTTTATTTTAAACATAAGAACGTAATTGGTAGCTGAACCAAATATCATGTTGGACATTTCGCTTATGTAGTTATGGGACTAAAAATAGTTCACTGAAACCTGGAGATGACATTTTTTAAATTAATATTATAAAAACAAATTTTGTGATTTATGAGAACCTTCAATGAAAATCCAGTCATTGTTAAAATATCTATGCATTTTAATTTTATGTGTTATGTTCGATCTCAGCCAGATGTGGGCACTCATTTTGTCTGCAATTCTCATTATGCAAATGATACTTATTTTTGCACTTATTGGAATTTGCCCCAAAAAATGAAGCTATGGCTTTTTACCTACTTGGAGCATTGTGTATGCATAGTGTATGCATTTTTGGTGTTAAGTTCGCATGTGTACACAATCTTTTGTTTTGTACATGTGTGTGTGTGTCTATGTATGTGATTGTGTCTTGATTTTTCCCCCTCAACATAGCGTTCAGTCTCTGCTGTGTTTTACATGAACTAATCATGAAAAGTACCTTTACCAGCTGACCTGTACAGTAAGCAGTTAATGGCTGTTGTTGCAAAAAAATAGAATGCTAATGTTCTTTGTGGCCAGTTTCAGGAAGACTAAAATATTTTTATTTTATTTAATGTTTGTCATATATTTTTTTTAATCATCACACAGTACTGTGTATTTCTTATTTGTTTACAAACAGGACAAGACCGCTTTTGGTTGGTTTTACATAATAATATGTGTTCATTGGCCTTTAATTCCATAACATGGAATGATTTAATTATTGTATTATTCTGTCTCAGAGGCATATTTTATAGTTGAATATTGAATGTTTGGTATGCATTATATACACTGTGTGCATTTCTTTTGCTTCACAACTTTTTCTTCGAACCAATAGCCTCTTACAGGCAAAAATAATATAGGCCTGTTAAAGGATTCCAGGATGAAATTCAGATTTATATATTTATTTTCAATTAGTACTACTTTGTCTACTTTCTAAAAGAAATATAGCTAGAATTGCATAAAAATACTGGATATTGGGATTTTTAAAGTACATTTATGGATTAAATGAACAATCTGGTCTCTCTATAATTTTGCATGCTGAATTAAATGAAAATGGTCCCTCATTATATTATCCGTAAAATACCAATTTTAAAACCTTTGTTGGGCTCTCCTGTCATAAATATGCTGTATCAGTCAGGACAAACAAGTGTATTGGGGGATGACAGCTTGTTATAAAGGGTGAGATAGCTGTCTATTTGTTGTGCCGTATTACAGTCTGACTGTTATGATGTGTTATGACATTTGTGAGACATGGGCGAAACTGAATGTGCCTGATCCCATGACTGATTAATACTTAAACTGATGACTGAAGATAGCCGGCAAAGCAACTATTTAATGAATCCTGTTAAAAAAAAACACTGTATTCTGATATTTATTTGTTAGAATAGAACAAGAATACAATGTATTTTTTAAACAAGAAGAGTGGCATCAGCTATCTTTACAGCTAAAGGCACAGCAAATTATTTCATATATTTTAAATTATGATCCATCACATGAGTTATATGACTTTAAAAGAATGGTGTACATAATAATTTCTAACTTCTATACATTTACTTGTTAAATTCAGGATAGATCATATCGGAGAACTTAATAATTCTAAAGTGTGCATGTTTTGAGGACTCTACATGTGCTTGTTTTGCTATCAAGGCCGTAATCATAATATATTTTTGAGTGGAGATGTCCCCCAATATATATTATAATTATGGCACTTGGCCCCCTCAATGTTGACTACATGGCTACGGTCTTGTATGCTATTACTTTTATACAAAATGTTATTGCATAAATGTTAGATTAGCTGTATTTGGTGAATGTGCCAGTACCTTGATTCACCCTCAACTTTGAAAAGCTTAGTGTTTCAGGGAAAATCGTTATCACTTTGCACATTATCTGTGTACATTGCTGCCATTGCACATTGTATTTGTCTTTCTAAAGTTTATACTGAATTGCTTTGCTGACGTGGTTTTCCAAGATTTATATGTTGGGTGTTTTGTCTGCTCACTGGGGTCTACTTTTTGTTTGAAGAATGTTTTTTAATGCTGAATTTATATTGATATTGATGTTTTTTCCTAGTTCTACAAAAGCAAATGGTTGTTAATTATGCAAAAACAATGGACTGGAAAGCCAGATATGAAGCTAATGCAAACAGACTTTTCTTGTTAAAATGAAGTCATAATTTGTCAGTAATTATCCATCCATCTTCTAGCTATGTATGCTGGTCAGGGTCACGTGGTGTGTGCAGCCCATACCAGGCAGGGGGGGCATAAGGCTGGGGAACACGTTGGACAGGATGCCAAACCTTCACAGCATGTACACACGCACACACACACACACACACACACACACACACACACACACACACTTCAGGCAGTTTAGAGATGCCAGCCTGCATGTCCTTTGGACCACATGACAAAGAGAGAGCTCACAGTGGGAACTACTGAGCGACCATGCCATCTGTCAATAATTAAAGAAGCGAAAAATATTTAATGGGCATCTATTAGCTGCTATCATTACTTGTGTTGAGTTAATAAATAATAATATTTCCTTTGTTTTAAAAATTGAACTTTTAAGTGATTTTTTTTCTGCATTTATTTAGCCATGGAATTTAAATTCACGATTTCCCTTATTACCACCATTTATGTGTCTCTTATTAAGTCAATATATGTATCTATTTTTATTACTTTAGCAGAATACAGGTTTAGGAGAATAACTGTTTTTTTGTATAGCATGTAAATGATGTTTTTTAAAAATCAAGAAACCCTCCTTATGGCTTCACCTCCATGTCCAATTAACATATTTGGCCTTATGTTCAGCACTATCCTGTGGGCTTGCCACCTGCAAGATTAAAGGTGGAGATCAGGTGTCATGTCATTTGGGTGGCAAACGTGAGCTGGAAGGACACACAAGCAGACAGACCTTGAAAATGGATACTGGCTTTGTGAATATGGAATATTACCTCTTTGGTGGTGAAGGAGTGTGTTAGTGTACCCAGCCTACTTAGAGAAAATTGGTGAGGTGCTCGAGAACATCATCTATGGTGCTAATGGGGGACTTCACTGCTCGTGTGGGGAACAATGGAGATACCTAGACGGACATGATTGGGAAGAATGGCCTCCTGGTTCTAAATCTGACTTGTGAATTGTTGTTGGACGTCTGTGCAAACCATGGACAAAGATCATGTTTTAATATTAGGAGGATCGGAAGTGTACATGGTTTATTGAACCCTAGGCTAAAGGTCAATGACTGGGTTTCTAGTCGTCATTTTACTTGAGGCCGTGTTTTTTGAGATGTTAGGTGAAGAGTGGGGTAGAGCTATCAACCGATCACTGCTTAGTTGTGAGTTGGATTCAGCACATGGACTGGAGACCAGATGTGTTGAACAGCCCAGATTAGCAGTTTTCTGGGAATGCATGGCTGACATTTCTAGGTGAGAAGAATTCCTGACGATCTTTGCATGTGGGTCTCCGGAGACAGCTGAAAGGTACTGACAGACGACAATGGCTGCCGCGAAGACAGTCACAGTGCATGGGAGATGTTTTGAGAGGCTGTGGATGGCGAGCCTACTGGCTAGCCTCAGAGACATTTTTTCTCCCCTGAAAACTGTGCGATGCCTCAGGAGGGGGAAGCTGGAACCATGCGCAGGTTGTGTTCAGGGAAGTGCTGACCACATCTGGCGATATTGTTGAGTAGTGGACAAAGGAACACTTTGACGAACTCCTAAAGCCAGTGGATATGCCCAATCACCAGGAAGCAGATTTCAGCACCTTCTAGTGGATCAGGGTCTTTAACTGCAGCTGAGGTTTCCACAGTAGTAAAAAGCCTTCAAGGATTTGATGAAATCTACCCTGAGATGTTAAAAGCACTCAGTGTTGTTGGGGTAATGTGGTAGATGCTCCTGTTTAGTGTTGTATGGAAGGTGGATAAAATGATGGTCCCTGTTTTTAAAAACTGTGACCCTGTGTTTCAGGAGGATCAAGAACTCTGGTCTGGCTGTGGAAAAATGGACAAAGTAGCAATGTCCCAACCACCTTCAAAACATTAGGAAATGAAATTGTGTATGATTCACAAATTTTAAATGCACCGCTTTCATGTATGTAATGTCAGCTTACATTAACCAAACATTCAATGAGGCCATTGTTGCGTCAGTGTCTTGCCCTGTTAACCCATATAAAATTTCAGTAGTGTTGAATTACTACAAAGTGTTCGAAAATGACAATGCATCACATTTTTCTTAAAAAGGACATTAATTTGTTGTGCTAATATCTATAGTCAAACGTCTGACAGTGTTTGACGTGTGAGCAAAATCCATCTATTAATTTTACGCAAAAAAAAAGCTGCAATTCATTTGTTGTGAAATAGCAAGCAAAAAAGTAAAAGGGGACGATAAGCTGGAGAAGAATGACATCTCAAATAGGATTGTGCAATGTATTGTGTAATTATGTGTGTAATTATTATACCATGACTGAAGATCTAGGATTCTTTTAGCTCCCTGTGCTAGATAAGCTTGGTGTAGTAGATGGTTTTCCTTTACATTGTACTGTGTGAGTTAAACATAATCATCTTACCATACATACCTGGTCCTTTGCAGGGTAACGTGTGAGTTGTTAGCTTTATTTCTGACATCTGGAGCTCAGATGGAAGTCCAGTCCCAGTTTTATGTATATCTGCACAGGGCATTGACACACATATCCTGTTGGACATGTTGGTTTTACATGCACGTGGCTTCAGTAATGTCAGTGGAATTCAAAAATGTGAAATGTGGGAAATTTCTGAAAACAGAGAAATAAGTGCTGTCATGTTTCTTTCCATTGCACATAGATTTCAGCTAGTGGCTTAAGAAAGCATGCTTCCTCACTCCGTGAAGTACTTCTGCCGTTGCAGTGAAGCCATGGACCATTCGTTAATGTAAACACCACTGGCACATCGTAGCTTATAAAACATTTATTCACAGCAAAGTTTAGCAGCTAAAAAGCCACATAGTATTACAGTTTGACAAAATTTTTAATGCTGCTCATGTAGAGCTGTGATTTGTTATGTCTTTTTTGCACACCAGTGGGAGAAAATATGTTGATGCACTTAGGTCTCTGAAGAATTACCAAGAACAACCAACTTTTCTACCACAGCCATTTTATTATCATTCTCTGAGACTTTGCGGTCCTGACATATCCGTTGAATCAAAGTATTACATTAAAGCATCAACACATTGTTTCAGAAGCTGTGAAGTCACTATTCTGGCAAAACTGATTCAGGCCTCTCTCAAAGCTTCCTGCTTTTCTCCACTGGCAACAGTTTAAATTCTGCAAATCAAGAATATCAGCAGTGACTTGTTTGGGCACAGCTAAATTTAGTAATTGACAGTTCCTCGTGAATATGAAAACATGATAGCGAGAACTAGGAAAAGCTAATGAGCCTTTGAAGAAATTAGTATGTAAACCAGGCAAGAGGTAACCTGCTCACTCAGTTTTCTTTAGGATGAAATTCTGGAAGAAAGCACTGAGACATAGCCAGTGGTGACCGGTTTTACAACATGCTTTAGCCATTATATCATCTAAAAACCATTTTCGATAAGTACTGACAAGCTTCTTACACTCTCTGTTGGAATCATTGCCCATTCTTCATGTGCAAAAGCCTCTAGCTCATTGATGTTTGATGGCTTCCGTGCTGCATCCACCTTCTTTAAATCCCACGAAAGATTTTCAGAGGGATTTAAATCTGGGGACTGTGGAGGCCAATTTAGGACATTTCAGGATCTATTTCTCAACCATGCTTTGGTGAACTTGGTGGTGTGCTTGGGATCATTGTCTTGCTGGAAAGTCCAATGATCACTAAGATTCAGTTTCTGAATAGAACGCGTCATGTTCCTCTTTTAAAAATGGCCAGGTGTTTCTGGGAATCCATGGTGTCAGTTACATGGTCAGAATTGCCATTTGCTGCAACAGAAAAACATCCCCACATCATCATTGAGCCACCTCCATGCTTGACTGTGAGGATGGTATTCTTTTGGTCATAAGCCTGGCCTTTTTCACACCTGACGTACCACTGTCCAGATGGTTCCAATTTAGATTCATCAGCCCATCGAACCGTTTCTGCAAACCTATCCAAATTTCTCCAACCATATTCTAGTTGACCTTTGATATTCTTTGTGATCAAGAGTGGAGTGCATTTTGGAATGCGACCAGGAAGTGTCAGAGTCAGCATCTATCCAACCCTGCCTTTTGTGTCTCCTGCCCATTTGGTCAGCAGGGGTTGTTGGATAACCTGTCCTCCTCATTGTTGTCCATCAAGTCCTTGGTGTGTTTCCCCAGCTCTGTTGGCTGAGCGTGTGGCTGACAACCCATTAGTCATGAGTTCCAGGCCAGCCTTCTCTGTTCATTAGTATCTGTTAGATTTTATTCCCCAGTGTTTTTCTTTTAGTTTTCTTGGTCCTAGTTGTGCGTTGTTCTGTTTTGGTTATGTGCTTTGTGCCTTATGTATTACTTGTCTTTGTTATATTCCTAGTGTTACATTGTGTCTCTTAGTTTCCCTGTTAATCTCTTAGTTCTATGACTAAGTTCATTAGATCCACCAGTTTTCTTCTTCCCTGTGCTTCATGACTGTTCTACCTGAACCTGTCTTCCTCCCTCTCTGATTGGTTAATTGTTTCATGTTTCACTCCTGCTTCTTCATTACCTGGTTTATTTTATGTATTTAATTTCCTGCCTGTATTCCTTGCTTCAGTGGGTTGTTGTGTTCAAGTTCACTGTGAGTTATTGCTGCCCTGTTTGGGGTTGTAGTAAACCTCTCTGTGTGTTGCCCACACCATGCCCACACCATGCCCAAACCATGCACCATACCCTTATTTATTCAGTGCTTATCTTGTAGTTGCCACTGAAGCACCTGTCCTGGCCTTCATTAAGTCACCCTGTAGGTGTCACTGTTATTTCCAAGTTGTCCTGACTAAGTAGTTAAGGGCTTTTGATGAAATTGTAGGCTTTCTCCCTCAGCCAGGCAGGTTTGCTGCTGTGCCATAAGTTTTAAACTTCCTTATAATGCTCCCAATAGTGCCTCTTGGAATGTTCAATTTTTGGGAGATCTTCTTCTACCCGGTGCCTTTCAGGTACAATGAAATAATTTTCTTTATCAGCTTTTGTTTTGCTGATAATTGCAACTCACCTTCCCCTCCTTCATGTGTGGGGTTTATATATGCAACACAGTTGAAGCCAATAAACAATCTTTATTGAATATCCAAAGGCTGAATTATGTTTTAGCTCCACTTTAGGCTATAAAACTTTCAGAAGGATTTTAAAAGCAGTAATATAGTATAGGGATTTAATAACTGTGCTATAAAATATCCTGTTACTCCTGAATACTACATCATACCTTTCCTTTGTTGATTATACATATAACTCAATTTATAAAGAAGTCATTAAATGTAAAATCTAGCTTTTTGAAAAAACTTTCATTGATAAATCCTTACAATCTTTGGGGGTTGAATATTTCTGATATTTCTGATTGTAACTGTGAATTATATAAATATTGCTCAAGAGAATTAGAGGCTCTCTCGCAACTCAATGCATTCTCTAACTGGACAAGAGTAGTCCAGACAATCCACAAAAGCCTTTGAAGTAGGGATATTAGCCAGGTGTAAGTCTCTCCAGGACTGCATTGCTCTACAAATTTGCATTTTCCCAATAGCTCATCCATACTATAGTTTGCAACACTGAATTTCCAGATGATTTTTCAGTTCTCTCACTTTTAGTGCAGATGAAAGGAACCAGTAATGCACTGATTTTTGAATCAGAAACGATGAGATGCTACGTAGGTTATGCGTACATAGTAATAAGTAAAATATTTAAGTCACCTGGGAAACACATTTTAGACATTTTAATGCAATGTATGGCCCTTTTTTTTTTTTTTTTTTACTAAACTGATTAAATGCTTTGTTCAAACTGTTTAATGACCCATGGATACTCTGAGAGGAATAAATCCCAAAGGTACTGTATGTTTTTGGAAAATTCTTCTTCAAGCTTTTTTGCATCATTAAACATTTACTTTAATTATAAATAAAAAAGGTGAAGATCATGTGTAATTTAGCTTAATAGTAGGAAACTGCTGGAAAAAATGTCTGGTTACCTTATTTTGTGAGCTTTTTAAATAAAATTGCTCTTACCATAGTTCAGCTTAGCTTTCTTTTGTGTTGAAGTAGGAATTTTAGTTTCAGTTTAGTTTTTATCCTTTTGAAAACTTTTCCTTTATTTTAAATTCAGTTAAGGGGAATATTTTTTCACTGGTTTTGTGATACTTTTCAGTAATGATAATTGATTGGTTATAATTTTTTTCAATACATTATTAAAAATATTTGCAACTACGTACAGTATTGCACTCCACTAGGATTGTGCAAAATTCAGAATTTATTAATTGTGCCCTGTTCCATTCATGAATTAGAATTTGAATACATATATATATATGTCACCGTTCGTTGTGGAAGCGGTGCCTGGGCGCTTGCGGCGGGAAGCAGGCATGACGAGAAGACAAGCAGAATC
>JABFEB020000038.1:1400859-1429105 GCA_019775895.2 Stomatorhinus ivindoensis | reverse complement strand
ATGAAAAAAAAAATATATATATATATATGAAAAATATATATATGGGTGGCATGGTGGTGCAGTGGTTAGCACTGGTGCCTCACACCTCTGAGACCTGGGTTCGAGTCTCTGCCTGGGTTCCATGTGTGTGGAGTTTGCATGTTCTCCCCATGTTATTGTGGGGTTTCCTCTGGGTACTCTGGTTTCCCCCCACAGTCCAAAGACATCCTGAGGCTCATTGGAGTTACTAAATTGCCCATAGGTGTGCCTGTGTGAGTGTGTGGGTGTGCCCTGCGATGGGCTGGCCCCCCATCCAGCGTTGTTCCCTGCCTTGTGTCCATTGCTTCCAGGACCCCCTGCGACCCAGTAGGATGAGCAGGTATAGAAGAAGGATGGCTGGATGGATATATGTATATATATATTTGAGGAATATACCTTTTTCCTTTTTGTCTGCAAACTATTAGATTTTGCTCATAAAAATGTCTGAAATTTCTTTGACATTTATGTTGCATAAATATTGCATCATAAAGTTTATAGCAATGTTGTTAAAAGATTTATAATGTTGTCAAGAGTTGTATTTCTATTGTGGAGGGTAAGGATCAAACTAACATAAGTTTGGAATTAGTAATAAATAAAAGTATAAAAATTGTCAGTGTGTACATGTGATGTGTTTGTATCTGTGTGTAGATTTCGTTATATAACTGATATTAGTGGAGTGTACTAAATTAAATTTTAGTTGAAATCTTGTCATGAAAACAACCAAGATCAAAAAATGTTTCTTTTGAAATTCCAGTTACATTTGTGAAAGTCATACATGTAGCTTATTCAACTAAATACAGTGTTAGATATTTCATGTCTGCAGACGTCCATCATTGTTAAGTAATTTTATGCAGACTGGAATGAGCAGTAGAGCCTAAGATCTTTTGGCCTTGGCCTATTATTATTATTATTATTATTTTTGTTGTTTTGTATATCATTTTAAATGACCACCTAATCCATAATTATGCTAAAAAGAAGTTTGGCCTTATGTGAGTTTCCTTTGTTTTGCTATTGAAGGTTTGACAGTGGAAGGGAACACGTGTTTCCCATGGAATTCTTCTTCCCACCCCAGCGGACCTGTCTAATCTGTGCAGATGAAGCATCTGGCTGCCACTATGGGGCCCTAACGTGTGGCAGCTGCAAAGTCTTCTTCAAGAGAGCCGCAGAAGGTTGTAAGACGTCAGCTCTGTTTATGCCTAATGTCTGTCATTGCTGATACGTGTGTATGTATGCAGTGTTGGGCATTTCAGGTCCAGAAGCTACAAATCCAGACCATGGTTTTGTTTCTCCCAACCAGTTGAGTACTCTGTGACTGTGGCTCTTCATACTCATCTGGTTGGTAGAAACAAAACCATAGTCTGGATTTGTAGCTTCTGGACCTGAAATGCCCAACACTGTATGTATGCAGTCATATCAAAACGGTGCATTTCAGACTTGGAGTTTAATTGAACATTGTAATATGATCTAAAAGTAACAGGCTAATAGTATGTTTTTAAAAACAAAGGTGCATACATAAGTTAACATAGCATGGCATTAATACTGGAACGAACCTTTCAGCTGCAGATGATGCAGAAAAAAAGGGTTTGTAAATGTATTTTGTCATTTGGTATGCAGGACACCCATATAGACAAAAAAATTCTATAACAAGAAAAACAACAAATGTCTTGAAAAATTTACATTCTTCTGTCAGTTCTCTGGTTACTGTTTTTACATGTGAAATTAGAAGCCAACATTTTCTAACCAAAAGATTTGTATTTTCTCGGTTGAAGGATATGTGCAAAATCCAAAATGTCCTCACATAATGTGAACACTTCACTAACAAAGGGAATCTCGGCCACCTTACCTGCATGGATACTGTTACCATGTCTTTCATTTTGTAACACAGTATCAGGCCCTGCCCAGTGAACGTTACAAAGCTCCAGACACACTGAAAAGAATAATAGATCACATTGCCTATACAGCACATCGTTCCAGGGAAACATCATAATGTAAACAACCTTTCTAGTTCTATTACTTGCACATAAGTATTCTTTGCAGATTTTTAATGTACTAAATCCTACAATTAATTTAACACTATAGTTATACTATAATACACTTAATACTTACTCCCCTACCTGCTTCTTGTCACAGCCTTTTTTGATGGAGGCTTTCAGCAGCTGCTCTGTCTGCCACCTGATGCTGGACGCAGATTGCTTACTGGGTGGTGCTAGTGCTGATGTTTTTTCCAATAATACTTTCTCTCCCAGCAACCTCCGTTTCTCTTGCTTTTTTTCTCTTGCTCTGTTTTCGTTTTCATCTCATCTGATCTCACCTCATTCTGCTATTCTCCTGGTATGAGCCACGCTTGCGTTCATTTTGGTAAAATAAATGCTGGTAAATCTAAACAGCAAATATTTATGTACTGGCATCATATAAATAACTTAATATAATTGATTTCCGAGTGAATAATCTTTACACATTTTGCAGCCAATTGGATTAAATAGGATAAACAGATGATATTTTTAAGGTTTGGCAGCCCACACAAAAATCTTATAATATTTAAGGGAGTTGCAATTAATTATTATACAAATGCCGGTCTGATTATTCTTGTGTTTCTTTCCAGCATAAATAATGCATTCCCTTTTTATGGGGGTGAAAAAGAAATTCAGAAGGAACAGCATAAACAAATTGTTTTATAAAATTATTATTTTTTTGGACCCTGCTGAATTTATTGTTAATCATAAGTTTGTCATTCCATGCTAAGTACATTAATTTACAAAATTTCTTATAAAGCTTACCAGCATGTAATAACATAGATATCAGCTTGAAAAGAAGTCACTAGGCTATCGGGCTGCCGTGATACGACAAGGAATTAAGAGGAGAATTCAATTATTATTTCAGCACAGATATTTACCTGCCAGAAAACTGATTCCTTTTTTGTGACGTGGCATTGTATGGGATATATTAAATGCCTTTGCTGTTCTTTAGAGTGAGATGATATTCCATAGTTGATAGATAATTTTCAGGCTTCTGGATGTTTCGTTTTAGATAAAACTGAGATGGGGAAAGTAATCGCATTGCGGAAAATACTTATTTGTAGAAAATAAACTAGAAATTAATTTAAAATGGCAACAACTTACCATTGTGATATTAATTTGCTAGCTTATTTCTTAAATTATGTTGTAAATGTGGGCAGACAGTATTAACACTGATTTAGACTAAAATTTGAAAGAACACACATTATTCATTCTAAATTTTATTGAAAGCTGGATGGATATACACTATACATTATACTATACACTATATATTTGCATGTGGGTGAATATTTTGGAAATAATTTAAGTCTTTACATAGATCCCTCAGTGTCCAAATGAAACAGCTGATATTAAAATCCTCAAAAGTACAAGGCATTCGTGATGCGGCTGTGCAGTGCACAGGTCCATACCTAGAGGTCCATACCTAGAGGTCCATACCTAGAACGCTGGATTACAGCATTCATCACATTCCTGTAAAAATGTAATTGCTAGTTATAGTGAGCTCACCACAGAGCAACAATTCACGTTTTATAGGAAACTACAAAAGGAATGAAAATTAGAAAAAAAAAAACGTTTGTGTTTCTTTTCCTTCAATCAAAGGCAGCTAAGAAGTGCCACGAGAAAAAGAATTCATGATTTCAAAATGGAACATAGAAACTCAAGCCAGCTGACTGTGTCACTATTTTAGCATTGATTCAAAACAAAAGGGCAGAAAACAGCTTTATCATACGAATAATAACAATTTAGATCATTTAGATTAAGGATTAAGCCACATAATAATCTTGATTTTCTAGGTTAAATTACATAACCCAGTTAGTACCACAATCCATTTTACTTTAACAGGGATGCACAGGGTACAAGGCAGACACCCTGGATGGAATTACAGTCCACATAGGGCATTAGATATTCGTTATACAAATGAGCGACATGGGCTAAATGGCCAACTTCTATTTGTAATATCTGTTATGTTCATTACATCATTGCCGTGAATTATACATTGCTGTGAATTTTAATCATAGAATATGTGCATTAGTTAAAAGATCTGAGAAATGTTTTGTTTGGTCTTACAGGGAAGCAGAAGTACTTGTGTGCCAGCAGAAATGATTGCACTATTGATAAGCTGAGAAGGAAGAACTGCCCATCGTGTCGCCTGAAGAAGTGCTTCGAGGCCGGCATGACACTGGGAGGTAATAATGACAATTGTCATTATGAAATATTTATCTAAATTCCATAGGTGTAGCGTTCAACCTGATGTTTCATTTATATGTGTACATAACTGTACAATTAGAATTCTTACTTATCGAGCACCTGTCGCTATTGACACACCACAGCACACAGTGCATAACAACAAAATGTGTCCCCTGCATTTAACCTATACGGGGCAATGTGACATAGCAGGGGGCAGCTAATTCAGTGCCTGGGGAGCAGTTCCTTGCTCAGGGTACCTCAATGGTGCCTTGCTGGTTGGGGATTCAAACCTGCATTCTTACAAGTACAAGTACGCTTCCCTAAAAAAGCCACCAGTTCCTTTTTTTGTCTTTTTTTCCAATCTGGCATTGATGATCTGTGAAATTTAGAAATCCTGTTTGCTAGTTTTAACACATTAAATAACTTAAAGTCACTGTCTTTTGTTCAGCACATATTTGATTTTGAACAGAAACAGAATTTGCCCTTTCGGGAGCGAAATATTTGTCCAAATGAGGTGAGATCTCTGTCTTTATAACTTGATATTACAGATTTTAGACCACTTGAACAGGGTTAAATATCTCGCTCTGACATTCACATATCTTTGTCAGAGTTGTCGGTAGAAAAGTGCCGTCTTCATTAACCGCTAAAGATCATTAAAGAGGTATTTTAAAAACCTACCTGGATCCTCACACAAACTTCTGCTTAACAAGTCTGTGTCTTACTCATCTTCCCTGCTGTTTGTGGTGCTGCTTCTGGCTCAGAATCCCTCTCCCGCACAGATATGCAGCTTTCAGAAAAGCTTAGTTGTGGGAGTCAGTGTCATGCTACCGTTTTCCTGTGTCACTGAAATAAATTAATGCTGTTAAGTATTCCTGTAGAAATTTATTTGGGAAATTATCCATATTGATGAAAGACCCTGCCAAATTTTATTCAAAATATCAGCCTAGGTATCTCAGTACCTATTTTTTATGCTTGCTTCATTCATCAGTTTTTCATTACAGCCCTAATATTAGATTTCCTTCCAGTACAAATATAATTATGCATGTTTATCATACATTATCATATATTATACATTATAGAGAAATTGAATACCATGCGATCTTGACCAGGATAAGCAGTTAGGGGATGGATGGGCATGTATTGAATATCGGATCCTATGCATATAGACACATGCTCAAAATTAGCCTGAAAAATGTTTCAAAAAAACGTCTTTTTTTTGTTACCCGTGTACCTGATAGGTAATGCCCCCATAGAAGGTTAAACATCTGGATGAAATTTCACGGAAATTGGCTACTTCAAGCTAAGTAGCCCTTCTGTGTGAATGCCCCTAACCCATCTTGGCTATTTCTGCCCTTCCATTCAATTGCAGGAGCACAATGAACATGCAGCAGCTAATCAAGGTAGCAGCCGAGCTGCCAGATAATTTGGTCATGGTCCATCTGCTTCTTCACAATCAGCACCAAGCTGTTTGTCGTATTAGGCCCTGAGATCAATGTATAGTGAACATATTTTATCCCACTGTTCCATTTTCACTCTCCTCAATTTTTTCATTCCGCTAACAGTGAAAATTGTACAGAGCTGCACAAAAGTGACATGAGACACATGAATTAAAGGAGCTGAAATACTCGTAATTTGCAGGCAGCTGTCGACAGGCCCGGGGGGGGGAAGCAGCATGATGTGGTGACTGTCAATGAAAAGACACCTTAGCATCACTGCAGAAAATGACTGGAGTCCTTTGAATGCGTGCTATGCTTTTACATCAAGGCTTTGGTCACTGGTTGAGTCTAAAGTTGTATGGAACTACATATGTCTTGCTGGTCATTCTCTGTCACACACAAATTAAATATGTCGCCATCTCACTTGCAATTTAGAGTTTCACAACTTCTGTTCCTTTACACTTAACCTAATAATTTAATCTATTTTCTTTTGAGAAAAAAATTGAGATGTTCTTTTAAAGGTATTTATCTCTGGCTTTTCTTTATTTAAAGAACTTTATGTCACAAATTTAATGACATATTTCTAAACAGAGCACTTGGATATTAAGTATTCATTGAGGCAATCAGTGGATACCAGGATAACATTAGCATTGCTTTTGAGAATGTAAAACTTTGGAAAATATTAGTCCCAGATGCTTTCTTTTCCCTTTCTTGACATGCAGATGTTGCCATGCAGAAAAAAGAAAAATAAACTGCGCATCAGACTAAGACAGTGTAATCTCTTCACATAGACGAAACCTAACAATCAGCACATTAGTTAAATGTGATGTCAGAAATGCTATAAGGGCTGGTGATTATATTATAAGGAATCATACCAGGGGGGCGGCATGGTGGTGCAGTGGTTGGCACTGTTGCCTCATACCTCTGGGACCTGGGTTCGAGTCGCCGCCTGGGTTCCATGTGTGTGGAGTTTGCATGTTCTCCCTGTGTCGTCATGGGGCTTTCTCCGGGCACTCTGGTTTCCCCCCACAGTCCAATGACATGCTGAGGCTAATTGGAGTTACTAAATTGCCTGTAGGTGTGCCTGTGTGAGTGAATGGTGTGTGGGTGTGCCCTGTGATGGGCTGGCCCCCCGTCCAGGGTTGTTCCATGCCTCATGCCCATTGCTTCCAGGTAGGCTCCAGACCCCCCGCAACCCAGTAGGATAAGTGGGTATAGACAGTGGATGGATGGAATCATACCAGTTTCAGGGAATATCAGAAGTGATCTGTCTCTGAAACCCTGCTAAAGAAAATTCATTCCACTGAGAATAATTTGGAGAAGGACAGCAATTCCAGCCTGGTTCCTATTAGCAAGTAATATTGTTGTGCAGTCCATTATATCTGTATACTTAGAATATCAAAGCTGCAGGGGTAGCTTTTTACTTATATTTACATTCTATTTTGGGTATGGGATTTCTCTAATAAGGTGGACACGGTCAATAAAAAATGTATGGCTTTTTATCTGTAGAATCCATGCATAATTTTATACCCCAAGGTTTATATATTTTAATGTTAAATTCAGTCAGATACAATATGGACAGACAGGGGGGGTTGACTCATGTTGCTCATATTTACCCTGATATTACAGGGATATGAATGATTTGGAATAACAAACTAATTTGACCTTCTAATAGTTATTCCATAGTTAATTATTACAAGATGTTGATTTTGACAAACAAATGGACGTTGTATATGCCATTGAGAAGTAGGTTACATGTTTTCTATTTTGTTGTGAAAATATTTCTGTTATACAGCAGGACTTAAGAGAGTACTGATAATAACTGTAATGATAATCTAATTAGATATGTCTTACTAGAAATGGAGCTATTGCAGAATGTGTTCCTCTAGTTATATATTTTAAGGTAAATGTCCAGTATTTGTAAACTCTCCAATGTACGTATTTTACAATCTTAAAACTCTCAGCTGAGGTCATTCCCCTGCTCTTATTTATTAAGCACAGGTTGTACCCTCTGTGTAAACTAACGAGTATATCTACATCACAGCAATCATGAAAAGCAATCAATAAACATTGTAGGTTTCTCCTCCTTTCTCCTTTTAGCAAGAACTGGAAAAAAAGCACTGCTCTTGGGTTTGAGGTCTTTGCGACCTCTTTTCGTTTCAGTTTGACATTTATTGTTTTGGGGGAATTGCAGTTTTTTGTAATGGGAAGAGTGAAAATGTTTGTGGCAAAGCACAATTCTAAAAACATTGGTCATTTGTATTGTGTTACTGATTTTACAGTGTCTATGATTCGCTTAGAACATAGTTAAATGAAAATGAGACGGTCAGGGCAGTCTGACCCTTTTGGCCATGTTGCGTAAAGACATGAGAGTCACATTCTTATCATTTTGTAGATAGGCCTTAGGACTCAAACAGTGATTATTCTTCAGTATCAGTTGGTTTTGTTTTTATGTGGTTTTAAAGGTTTTTTATGCAGTGATTTGATATATTGTATTTAATGCCTTATTTACAGAATTGATTTTACAGTAGTAGAAGTGTGTGTGTGCGTGAATCAAACAGGAATTCCTGGTCTCCTTGTAAAAATCCAAGTTCTCTGCCAAAAGCTGTCTTGCGACCAGGAATTGTATAATTAATTCAGGGACTGATTTGTTCTCAGAGTGAAAGCATGAAGTGGCAGTCTGGCATTAACTTATCTTTCTGCTGAAGCTGCGGAAAGCATTAGTGAACCTGCAGTCCCTCTAATGTAGTACAGATAATCTACTTGCTGGAGGGTCCTGTGACCCCCCCCACCCCCCCCCCGGATCTTCTGAGAAGCACGGAGAAGCTTACCCCCTAAGAGACGCAGTGTGCTCACTCAAACATTTCATGACACCAGTGAGATGAGATCAAGTGAAGTCATTTTAATCCTAGATTTTCCCCTCTCTCTGCAGTATTTTTTCCATTTCAGATGGCAAATGTATCATTTGACTACCAATTAAACCACATAATAGCGAGTTGCTCCTCTTTGAAATATTAAAAATGTAGAAATAATAATAAATCTTTTCAACTTAACCATAGTGCAAATTAAGGTAAGTCACCCCCCCTGCTATATTTTATCTAGATCTAGCCAGGTTTGATACTGTTGGAAACAACAGCATTATGTTCCCTGGACAGCCTTATCATTTGACCTGGCTATTTAAGCCACATTCATCTCGCATTCATCAACTTGTACAATTTCTAGAAGTACAGGAAGGGTTATCTGGATTGTGAAGTACAATTTCTATAGTGACTCAATGAATCACCTGGAAATATAAAAGTCAACAAATGTGTTTTTACCCAAATGCTATTCTTGTCACCATCCATCCATCCATCCATTTTCTGCCACTTATCCGGGGTCGGGTTGCGGGGGCAGCAGTCTAAGCAGGGATGCCCAGACCTCCCTCTCACCAGCCACCTCCTCCAGTTCCACTGGGGGAATACCAGGGTGTTCGCAGGCCAGCCCAGAGATATAATCTCTCCAGCGTGTCCTGGGTCTGCTCTGGGATCTCCTCCTGGTTGGACATGCCCAAAACACCTCCCAGGGGAGACATCTGGGAGGCATCCCAGATAGATGCCTGAACTGGCTCCTTTCGATGTAGAGAAGAAGCTGCTGAACTTTGACCCCCTCCTGAATGTCCGAGCTCCTCCCCTGTCTCTAAGGTTGAGCCCAGACAGGGGAAACTCATTCTTTCAGTCACTACCTGAAGCTCATGACCATAGGTGAGGGTAAGAATCCTCAAAAGTTTTGTCTTCTGGCTCAACTCCTTCTTCACTGCAACAGAACGGTACAGCGTCCACCTTACTGCCAACATTGCACTGACCCATCTGTGGGCATCTCACACTTCCCTCACATGTGAACAAGACCCTGAGATACTTAAACTTCTCTGCTTGAGGCAGCAACTCATCCCCACCAAGAAAGGGCAGTCCAATCTTTAGAGAGGGCAATCTACCCTTTCCATGAATCATCACCTTATGGTGGTGGAGGGGTTTGTGTGCCTCTGTGATCCTAGGAACTATGTTGTCAGGGCAATTGCCCCTGGTAGGGTCTCCCAAGGCAAAATGGTCCTTGGCGAGTGGCCAGACTAAGTACAGTTCACAGAGACCCCTATGTTGATTGACAATAATGAATATGTTACCACACCCATACTGGGCAGACTGGGGCCTCTCCCTGGAGCCAGATTTGGGGTGAGAGTTCCTAGTGGCTGGGCCGCCACCTATGGGCCCCAGCCAGGCACAGTCTGAAGGGATAAAATGGCTCCAAAGTAGTATGTGCGTTCGGACCATTGCATTCAACCTGGATTTTTAATATAATAGGGTTCATGGCAGTCTGGTCGTAAGTACAAGTTGTCCATAAGTCAGACATCCTTAAGCCCAGGGGGTGCCTAAATATGGGATGGATGGCAAAAAAATTAACGAAAAAAAGAAGAGATAATACTCAAAGAATTAGCTACAATCAACAAGAATAGTATTTTAAAAACAAAGTATTTGCTCTTTCACATAGAGAATATTTTGAATGGTTAGATGTGGTTAATCTCTCCTTTTCAGACAAACTCGCACACACACAGACACACAATGTATATACACTCAGTATATACTCACAGTTGAGAGCCAAGCTTGGGGTGTTGGGAGTTTTTGGTGATGTCATTTATTCACCGACCATGGAGCACTTTGTGTGAATAATTTTTCGATATTAAAATCATTGCAGTCTAAAGGAAATATTATTGCAAGCTATGCCTACCTTACACACTCTTCCCTACTTCTCCAAAAAAGTCACATGATTAAATTCTCCCAAAATAAATTTTGCTGAATTCCCCACAATCCATGTCTGTGCTGACATGACATGAAACAATAGAGGGTATGCATATGACAGCACAGTAGGCAGAAATCACTGAGATTATGCCCTCTGAATGGCAAAGAGACTGAGTGGCAGTCTGAGGGGTGTTAGTGTTCAAACTGGATGTCGTGAAAAGAGTGAAGGGGAGAGAGGACATAGACTGCAAAGGAGCTGCGCAGTCTGTTCGAAATATAGACAAAGCTTACTACATTGCTACTCCAAGGGAAAAAAATGTTTAGGTTGTATGTTGGCAGACAGTTCATAAATTATATTATATAACACTCTAATAATATTGAGAACTATATACGTTTGTGTCATTACCGTCCTTCCACACAGTTTTCAAGCGCATATATGCCCAAGGTTCCATATATATACATCAGACCCCACACACACATACACACACACACACAGCTGAGAGCAATGATTGGGGTCTGAGTGATACCGTTTGTCCGCTACAAAGAGCTATTGTTCCGGATAAAATTTGCCAAACTCGGAGGCTGGCAACCAACAATCAATATAAACATTATTATAGAGCATTCAAAAACTTACCTAGTGACTCACCTGTCCAAAGATCCTTGGAATGTGTTTGAATGATCAGTGATAGATATAATGATAGATGGCGGCTGAAGGCCCTGTGTTCACTCCCAGCCGCCCTGTGCTGAGAGCTCCAGTTTTGCTGCCCTCAGTCATTGTAATTACAGTTTTGGATGATGCTGCGTGAAATATCAAAGTGTCTGAAACTATTTTTTTTGGCTATAATTTGCAGTACTGCTTTAGTGTTCCTGAGACAGTTCTGTCTGAAAATTTGGTCACTTCCACTTCCAGTGTGCTTGCGAAGTTGGAAAAAGATCCATAAAATAGTTTTACAGTTCCTGCGTTCACAAGATCAAGTGCCCTATTTTCCAGCGACGGAAAAGCACAATGCAAAATGGGTTTGCTAATTTTATATCAGCACGGTCCTCGATTTCATACTAAGTGCGCAAGTTTTAAGAACATAAGAAATTTACAATTTTACGAGAGGGGGCCATTCGGCCCATCAAGCTCGTTTAGGGAGAACTTAACTAATAGCTCAGGGTTGTTGAAATCTTATCTAGCTGTGATTTAAGGAACCCAGGGTTTTAGCTTCCGCTACACTAGCTGGGAGACTATTCCATACTCTAACTACACGCTGTGTAAAGAAGTGCTTCCTCAAATTTGTATTAAAATGTTCTCCTGCTAATTTCCACTTATAGCCACGAGTTCTAATATTTAAACTAATATTGAAATAACCATTTGGCTGGACAGCATCCAGACCCATTAGAATCTTATAGACCTGGATCATGTCCCCCCTTAGTCTCCTTTCCTCAAGGCTAAACAGATTCAGCTCAGCTAACCTCTCCTCATAAGACATTCCTCTAAGACCAGGAATCATTCTTGTAGCCCTCCGTTGCATCTTTTCTAAGGCAGCAATGTCCTTCTTAAGGTATGGTGACCAAACCAGCACACAATATTCTAGGTGGGGTCTTACCAAGGAATTTATAAATGTAACATCACCTCCCTTGACTTAAACTTCACACACCTAGATATATTCTATTCACAATAGAATATCCAACATTCACAATTCTATCCAACATTCTATTGGCCTTTTTTATTGCTATTATTGCAGAGTGGGACATGGAAGCATCAACATGCACACCGAGATCTTTCTCATAATCAGCTACCTTTATTTCAGTGGAACCCATGAAATATCTTTACTTTATATTTCTGTATTACCTTATCCCTGCATAGATTACATTTTTCCGTGTTAAGTATCAGCCCAGTCGTTAATAAAATCCAGATCCCGTTGTAGCCTCTCTGCTTCTAGATCAGTATCTGCTACACCACCCACCTTGGTGTCGTCTGCAAATTTAACCAGTTTACTGTATGTATTGGTGTCAATATCATTAATGTAAATTGGGAACAATTATGGTCCTAAAATTGAACCTTGCGGTACCTCACTATGAACGCAGGCCCACTGTGACATTGTGCCTCTAATAACTACTCGCTGCTTCTTGTCAGTTAACCAGTTTTCGATCCAATATCCTAAAATCCCTGCAGCTTTCAGCATTAGCCAGAGCCGTTTGTAGGGGACAACATCAAAGGGTTCTGGAAATCGAAGTGGATTACATCGTAGGCCTTTTTGTGATCAATTTCACTTGTAGCTTATCAAAGAACTCAAGTAGATTCATTGAACAGGATCTACCTCTCCTAAATCCATGTTGGCTATCCCTCAGAATGCTATTTGCATCCAGGTAATCCACCATTTTCACTTGGATTATAGCTTCCATTATTTTTCCAGTAATGCTAGTTAAACTGATTGGCCTATAGTTTGCTGGATTACTTCTATCCCCTTTTTTGAATATGGGTGTTATATTAGCATGCTTCCAATCTGAAGGTACCACACCCGCAGATAACAATTTCTGGAATATTAAAGTTAAAGGTTGGCTAATAATATCCCTCATTTCTTTTAATACTATGGGTAAGATGCCATCAGGGCTCTGCGATTTATTTATTTTGAGCTTAGCTAGGCTTAGTACCACATCAGCCTCAGTTATACATATACGTATTCGTACTACAAAATAACAAATGATTTTGCACTTCTTTCCTGCCCGTAGGAGTGGTGTTTTTTAAATTTCATCAACAAAAACCACATCTAAAGTCAGTGGCATATTATTAAACAATATTTAAGCATTAAATTAAATTTGTTCATCAAATTAATAAACATGCAGGTGCACGACACTCACTTTGGACACAGGTATGCCCTTGAAGTGCACTAAAGGTTTTTTTATTTAATTTAATTTAATTTATTTACCTATTTATAATTTATATATCTTACAGCATATTAAGTGAAAAATCAACCATGTCATAAAAAAAATTCATTCCAGTTCATTATCAGAATTATGTTTCAATAATAGGCTGTTTGAACAGTCGACACACATGAGTATTTAAACATTTCAGGTCGAGCAGCAAGCTTGTTTTTTTTCATCTTCTGACATCATTATACTGCTTTCAGCACTGAGAGGATGATCTGGTAATGTAAAAAAATGGTGCTACCATAAATGATATGCTCACGCAGTTTCACTTTGCAGATGAGCATGTCCGATCTGGTTTGCCAGGTAAACATGCCGTTATAATAACAGTCTACTATAGCTCATGCGTTGCATTTTAAAGGTGAGGTGACATGCTATTCTGATTGGTTTATTGCATGATAAGCCTAAAACACACCTATGAATAATTAAGAGTTAGGACAACCTTTTTGCACCTTGTGCTAGAGCGAAGACTGTTTTTTCCTCAGTCAAAACAGCAAAATGAATTTGGACGTGTTTTGTACTTTCTGTTTGACCTTCAAAATAGACTCCCAAGTGTCATCTGTAGCTGCCATTTCCTTCCTTTGCTGCCGCACAGCGTGGTTGCTTTGTTTTTTTTTATAAATTTGTGTAAAAATGAAACCTGGCATCGATCTTCTTCCATATAATGTTTTTGTGAAGCAGTAGTAAGATCCATCAAATACTTTTCAACTTATCACATTCACAATATCAAACATCTACTTTAACCTTTCCCTTTGCTGCCACTAAGAGGCGATATGTCTCCAAATTATATTTATTATATATAATGCCTCTTGAACATTTGAAAAAGATCTTTAACTGACTTAATGTAATGTAACTAATGGGATCACGTGTCAAAACTTTTTTTTTTTTTTTTGCTATCACTATGTGGCACTGCTTCCGTTTTGGGACGAGCTGTCTGAAAACTGAACCAGTTCCATTCTAGCCCCCCTACAATAGCTCTACAATGAAAAAGATATGTAAAATGGTTATTGAGTTATTGGTCATCCATTGAGTTATTGAAATTTTTAAACTAAAAAATAATCAATCTTATGAATATAATTAAATTTTTTGTACTTATATCTGCTGTAGGGGCTACAATTCCCTTTATTTAACAATTATTTTATATCACTTTTACTCATACATTTTTTATTTTCAAATGTTCAATGTAAAAATGATATGAATATATGAATGTAATGCAAACAATTTTATATATGAAAACAGTTCCTTTCCATTAATAATTACTTAAATACAACAGCATATATAGGTGCCATTTAACTTGCATGCATCTTCATAGAAATGTTAGCTTGGGTTCAGATGAATGTGACCTATGGCATTGCATTACATGTCTATGAAGTTTTTTATGCAATCATTTATCATTTGCCTGTTGGCCATTACTATTTATAGCAATGCAATACCATATTTAAATGCAACAAAATATAGTGCTGGGGCTCCAGTGAAAACAAATTAACTGTAACTGAGGAGATTGCAGGAGATTGTTGCCCAGAAAATGGATAACAAGGTACACTAATTGAATTGCCTGAACCGGTCTCGTTGTATGTTTGTACTCTGACAATCAGTTAAAGGACTATTTACAGCCAAGTGCTGTATTCTGTTTCTGTTAGCAGATTATCACTGTGTAATTATTTGACACATATCAAGTTAGCCAAGGAGACCATTGTGTCAGGCAGCGAGAGATTAGCAGCATAGTAAGCAGTGGGCTTCATAATTCACATCTGGTAAGAAAGGAAACCCGTTCTGGAAAATAGAATTTGAATTGTCATTTCCAGGAAGGAAAATCAAACTATCCACTGTTACCAAATGACATCCAGAAGCACTAGCGGAGTACTTTTCTGCCTAATGTTGTCTCATTGTTTATAATGGTCTTGATAAAAGCAGGTGAAAGCCAGAATAAAATATTTAACCTACCATCAGTACGTAAAAACTGAAAAGAATATATGCAGCACATAGGGCTGTTTGTTTCACTCTCAAGAAAAGCCTGGATATTCCACTGTTATCTAATCAGAATTGCTCTGTTCTCTTTGCATAACACCTAAAGCAACAGATCTAAATGCATTATTTATTTATTCTGAATATACTGCTTAGTTATTCTGAAAAAAAAAACAACTTTTAAAATATACCAGTGACAGAGTTTCATTTTTTGATGCTTGTTTTTTTGGTTCCCGTAATATCTTGCCAGCCTGAGGCAAGCGTATTGTGTGGATAGTACTCGGAGTCCCATGTGTTTTTCTGGCCTTTTAACTTAACAATTTCCAAGAAAGACACATCTAAACATCCAGAGCAGCACCCCTCTTTTTATGTCTTTAGAATTCCAGCTTTAGTATATACTGACGGTGAATCCCCTGAAGTTTGGGACTGAGGGGTATGATAGGTACAATGTATCCAATTCAGAATTAGATACGTATTACAGTACATGTATCACTGTATGGGTGGTATTATGGAGGCTAAATAATGTATATCTGCAATTTTTGAAATCATATCATTGTTTTTTAAAGAAAATACTTGCTTAAAATTGAAAAGTAAAGTGTACACAATTGGAGGTGTTTAATAAGTTCTAAAGAAAATGATGACCTTGTGTTTTTGCAAAGAACATTAATGAAGAATATAACAGTATATATGTTCCAGAAGAATAATTTTGAATTAAGTAACACTTCCTTTTGTTCATTCTACAGTTTTATTTGCTTTCTTCATGCATCATGATTCATGATCAAATTCAGAATTGCTTGGTTTCCTCTGTCTACAACCGTTTTTATTATCTGAAATTTTTCACATTTCAGATAGCAATAAATTAGTCATTTTTCCGAAACTGGAAGGAATTGGCATTTTACTGGATCCAAGAAAATTAATTAGACTGAGGTGATTAACAGATGAGTGAAACATGCCTTGCAGTTGTTTTTTAGTGTGACCGTGATACTAATTAATCTTTAAAGAAGAAAAAAATTCTAATGTTTTATGGCTTCAGCCAATTTCTGCATTGTTTTTTCCAGCCTCTGTGAATTCAGTTAACACTAATATAAAATGTATCAATGACATTTTCCATCAGAAAGTTTTGGTCATAGTGGTAAAGAGATATAAATAGAATATTTAATTAAACATTAAAAATACATAAATAATAAATTACATTTTCAAACATGGACATTAAAATATACACAAGATAATACAAATAGCCATATAATTGGTGTGGAAAGATGCTGTGAATTGTCATACATGTTGAATGTGCAATAAATTAAGACTTATCCTTTCAGACCTATGTATTACAACAAAGACTCACAGCATTCAGGTAAAAATGTGGTTATTATTTTTACTTTTCAAGCTGATCCGTGCAGTCGTTCTAGCAATTGTACTTCACTTTCAGGTGATCCATCCAGTACTTCTAGAAATTGTACAGGTTGGTGAGTGTTGGAGGAGTTCAATAGTGATTGGAAGTTGAGCTCAATTAACTGATTCGATTCTTTCGAACTGTCCGTTGTCATCAATCGATTCTAAAACCGATTCTATGATTCACATTTTTTCGTTTTATTTTGCGCCTGACCATATGACTCAACGAATCATGGGATCGAATAATAAATCTGTCTCAAGGTTACGTTATTTGACTGAAAGATAGCGCTGGTGTTCAACAAAAATGTTCAGCTTGACTATTCACAATAAAAAACAATATATAAAAAGCAGAAAGGGTGTCGATGCTGCATAAACACGAGTGTATATACTATATAGTTCTTATTTTCTTTACTTAAGCCAAATTCATGTACACGAGTATCAAGGACTACATCACAGTTAGCAACAACTGCAATATTACCAATACAATCACACATACACATACAATGAGCATGAGTAATCTTGCATACGTTGTTGTGTAAACGTCAAAGTTGATAAATATCTTAGTTTGTTCTTTGATGAAAGACATATAGTTTTATTATACAGAAATACAATAATTTACTGTTGTGATAAATGAAGAGCTGCGTTTATTTTATTCCTTTTAACAGCTTAACTGTATTTCCGCAGTAAACGCCGCAAGGGCTCTTGGGATCGGTTCCCGAACCGTTCGTTAGAGTCACCGACCGAGTGTCCTAAAACCTGTAAGTTCGATTCGTTCATCGAACAGGTTGTTTTGAGTCACTGAGTGTCCGAAAACCTGTAAGTTAGCACTAATAAAATATTTATTACAGGACATATGCCTTGTTTAAGTATGATTTGTTTTTACATTGTTGATTGCATTCAGTTCAGTCTTTGTAGCTATTTTTCTTGAGAAATAGGACACATTTGCACTTTTATTTTAATACAATAAAAGACATGTGCGACCAAATTAGACCCTTGAAATGGACATGATAAAGTAATACTGTAAGCAGTCCCATACAATAAGCTTAAATAGAAGCATTTATTTTGCAATAAATTAGATGCATTTCCACAGTAAACGCCGCAATGGCTCTTGGGATCGGTTCGCAAACCGTTCGTTTGATTCACCGATCGAATCAAAACCCGTAAGTTCCGATTCGTTCATCGAACAGGCTCTCAGTTTTTTTGGAGTCAGCGAGTTAGAGACCAGGTACTCGGGTGTTCTCGGCACCAGACGGAAGTCTATGAACACAAAAGTGACGAATGTAAGTGACGAACATAAGAATAAACCTAAAAGTGATAAGACAAGCGCAGACGGAACATAAAAAATAAATCCAAAATCAGGCGGATCAGGGATGTTGCAAAGCCAAATATCAGTTTTAATAACGTTTTAAAATAACTTTAAAAATCGATTTGTTCAGACTTACGAATCGGTTCAACCCATTCACTAAAGAAACTGAGTTAAAAAGAACGATTCGTTCGCGAATCAGCCATCACCAGAGTTCAATTTAGATGGCCGAACCAAATAACAAGGCTGTTCAGGGAATACAATGCTGTCATTTCCAACAGCACCAAGTCTAGTTTTAAATATTACTTCGTACTACACAGAACTGTGCCAACTATTAACCATGTGTTGAATTGTTATCAAATAAGTGTTTCACACATGGTTTATGATGATTTTAGCGAGTTTTACTGCTGTTGGGAAGAAAAATGCAAAGTGACACCAATTACACCTTCATCTCGTAGAAACAAGGTTTTCAGGGATATAAGATTTGGTAGCAAGATGGCTTTTTTTTTTTTTTTGCTTTCCTACCCGTGCACACCTGCACTGTGGTTTAGTATGATGGATAGTTTTCATACATATACTGTAGTGCTGGCTTATGTCTAGAGGATATTTTGGTCACTTTATACTGCCCAAGTACAGAAGGTCAGAGGTTTCTGCGGGTCCTTGGATCCGCCTTCTCCATTAAAGTAGTGGTTAGTCTTCTTGACAGGCAACAATGTAAGAGGTGAATGATGGTCACATTTGAAGGATATTAGAGGGATATATGTTTTTTTCTGAAGAGACAGAATAAGAGATAGAAAAATCCTTTTCACAAGGGTAAGTCTCTAATCATCTTATCATTCTGCGAAACTTCTTCAATGTTGGTGCAATCTGTATCAGAATTGGATCAGGTCCAGATCTTCACTCTTGCATGTCTGTAAAAATGGAACAAAGAGTTGTCAAATACTTTTACAGTCAGCAGTATCAAAAGTTTGAACATACCCCCTTTTTTGGTATCATTATGTAGCATTATCTCAGTTTAGGGGCAACATCTAGTTTGCCACCCCTATAATGTACTTGCAGAGTTAGAAAAGGATCTGTGAAATACTTTAAGAGCGACCGTGTTCACAATACAACGTGTTTTCTACAACTACCATTTCTCTTGCTGTCAGACAGCACTGTTGCTTCATTTTTGGAGCAATTTGTTTGAAAATAAAATCAAATGTAGAGCTTCATTTTAAAAATGTTTTTTTTATGAAGCACTAATAAGATCCATCAAATAATTTTTAACATATCATATTCACAATGTCAAATCCATAATGCTTTCATCCTTCCCTTTAATACTACTAAGCGGTGTTGCTTTATATTAAGGGCAATCTGTTTCAGAATTAAATAAGTTCCAGTTTACCACTTAAGTCACTGCCTCTGTCAAATTTGAAAAGGATCAATAAAATGATTTATTATCTTAAATATCTTATCTTTATTATAGTCATTATCTTAACAAATCATATGTATTCCTGGAAGTAAATTAGATGACCATAACTGATCATTCTTTGCCATAGAATTAGTTATTTGGACAAATGCCAGGTCTAGCAAAATAAGACCAAACTAGACTGGAGGACATACTCTGCACTATTACAAAGATGTCACAGCAGGTTTGTTCCTTCGTCCTTTCAGGGGTATGAGTTTCATTGCTCCATCATGCTTTGCTACATGATATTTTTTCATTGCTCTGTTGTCTCTTGAAAATTAGGAACCAGCCAATACATCAGAATCCAAGAGAGAGAGAGAGAGTTCTTTACTGTACAGTACAATGTACAGCATATTTAATTTTTATTGTATTTAATGTTGGTAAATTTCGTGGTTTGCTGTTATCAATAGTTTCAGCTGCCCATGGCAGTTTTTGGAACATATCACCCAGGGATTCAGAGGGACTGTACATTTAATTCAATTGAGAATTTATTTGAGAACTCAATACAGCAAACAGAATGTGCATTTGATTTACCATTTGGGTTGTTAACCGGAATGTTAGACTAAATTGCGTGTATAATTTAACACTAGAAAGACTGACTGGGTCAATTGACCCAGTCAATCTTTCTAGGTACATACTGCTGTAAAATATTAATTTCACCAGCAACTTCATTTGTGTTGCCATGTTCTGTTCAAGAATTTTCAGATTTTTGTAGCAAGAACTTCAATGAGAAATATCAGTGATTTTGTTTGATTTGGGTCAATTGACCCAGTCAGTCTTTCTAGTGTTAATACATTGTTGCATGTAACTAGAATGTGTAATACCATAGATGAAAAGGTAAAGTTTCAGTTACATATTACAACTAGGACTTCAGAATTCAGATAAAAATCCACTTGCTTTTTTATTCCCAGTTGATCCTTCCAGTACATTAGAAACTGCCTAAGTTGGTAAGTGTGCAAAGAGTATGAATTAGATGGCAAGAACAGGCAGCAGGGCTGTCCAGGGAATACAATGCTGCTGTTCTGAGAAACTCCCTTTCTTGTTATATGTCAGTTTTTACATTTTATGACTAAGTCGCAATTACATTAGTTACCTTGTAACTAATAGCAGTTCGTAATTAATAATATTTATCAGATAAGTAATTTCTTGACTTCCACGTGACTCCGTGACCTAGCCTGTTCTGTTGTTATTATTCTGCCGTTTATTTATATTCTGTTATTTATTTGACTGTTTCTTTATATAAAGCTCGCAAGTTGAAGAAGATCGGACAGCTGAAATCCCAAGAAGATCCTCCTATGCAGAGCCCAATAGACGCCATTCAGTGTTTTTCTCCCAAGTGCAGTCTGACCTTCCCGACTCAGGTGGCGTTCCTTAATGTCCTTGAAGCCATTGAGCCTGTGGTGGTCAATTCTGGACATGACCATGCACAGCCTGATTCTGCTGCCTGTCTCTTGACCAGTCTGAATGAGCTGGGAGAGCGACAGTTAGTCAAAGTTGTGAAATGGGCCAAGGGGCTACCAGGTAAGGCAAATGGAAATGTTTACATCAGGGATATAAAACTTAGTCCCTTATGGGTTTAATACCTGCAGATTCCTGCTCAAGCATTTGAGATTACTTTCAAAATTGTATCTTATTTTATACATTTTTATCTTTTTCCAGACAGGATATGGTGGGCTTCAACTCGTATAATCCACAGAAATACCAAACGGGTTATACATTTACATAATTTAATTCAATATGTTCGATAATGTGTGTCTATAATAATCTGGTTTAAAACTGTCTGGGAAGTCATAAAGAAGCTTTGAATCACATATTATTCATGTACAATTATCTACTATTTGTATGTATACTAGGAATTGTGGCTGCTTAATAAGGTATTCTTTACATAGCCCAGAAAGAAGAAGAATTTGAAAGATTTTAAGCTTGAATTAAACTGACTTAAACTCGCTTGCAGTGCCCAACTAGTCTCATATTCCCTGTTACGGTAGTTGGGTCTGCCAAAAATAATCACCTGCTTTTGATTTAATGAGGACAAATGCAGAATGTGCACCCAAATGGATATCTTATTGCATTTGTTACATTAATATTTATAGTATTCTATTGTTTTTTTACACTGTGGATTCTGTGTTATTTAATTTTATAATCTTCCACAGGATTTAGGAATTTGCATGTAGATGACCAAATGACCATCATCCAGCACACTTGGATGGGAGTTATGGTGTTTGCCTTGGGATGGAGGTCCTACAAGAACTTGAATGCCAGAATGCTTTATTTTGCACCTGACCTTGTATTCAATGAGTAAGTGCTTCTGTGAGCCATTCAAATTTCCAAAGCAAGTTAAAATATGCCTAGGAGACTATTTTCCTCAAACTCTCCTGCATTTATTTCAGGGAAAATTACATAAATTTGAATTTAATAATAAATACTTGTATTGTGTCTGTATTAAACTCTAGACCAAGTATTATTATATAATTAATATTTTAAGTTTTTCATATAATATATCAAATGAATTTGCATACAGTGTTTGTTACATACCTCCACAGGTGCATTAAATTTCTCCCAATTCTTGTGCTACGTGCTAGAAAGTATTGGAGTGTTCATGAAAATCAATTGATTCATATTTGGACTGTTGGGGGCAGATCTACTAACGTGTTTGTATCCATTGGCCAAACACTTCAGGAACCATTTGCTGTATTTTCTGATCCTACTGGATGGTGCTCGCTGTTCAAAAAATAAAATAAAATGACTCAAAGCAAGCTACAAAGTCAACCAAGAGCATCATTTAGTGTAGTCAGAAAATACAGCAAATGGTTCAGGAAGCATCCTTTTGTCCATCGCTACTTACAACTTCCAGTAATATACAAGTCAACGAGTTTGCCACGTTCGGATGAAGTGGTTCCTAGGCAGTTCCCATGAGACTCATAAGACCAATAGAACATGTTAATCATAATTAATTAATTGATTGATTGATTAATTGATTCTATTAATTTTTTTTATTGCATATAATTACAATATTGGCCACTAGCAGCTCTGCGTTTATTATTTAATTCATTTCGTTTGCCGAAAGATACTAAGTTTTGGAGTGACATTCTCCTAACCTCATTTTTCCCATTGGATATATTTAATTTTGTATGCGAGGTTTTTTTTTAGAAATTCGCGAATAGTCACGTTGTTGCCTGCCTGACTATTTTAGAATGAGAAGAAACACTTAGTTTCATTTTTTCAATGCATCACACCTCTAGTCAGAATGTGTGTTTTGCTGAGCTGCAGTGGTTGGGTTGTTAACCAGAGTCATTAGCAATGGCTGGGCTGTTAGGGATACCTGTAACATAAAAAGAGATATTAATAAAATATGATATGTGCTGTTTATTTTTTGCTTGGAACATTAGTTGAAACGTAGCTGGTGGACAAAAATCTGCCAATAATTTGTTGTTAAAAAATTGTAATGCTTACCAAGTAACTATGTATCTCTGGAAGCCCTGTAGCTTAATCTGTAATAGACAGCACTGGTTTGGAATCTGCACACCCAACATTAAATGGCAGGGCACAAAGTGCGGACTGGCCAATTGAGGGCAGCGACATACGCTAATTACATAATCAGTCGCAGGTTTAGTACATCTGACGTTAAATGACAGGGCACCGCATTTAGTGAGGGCGGTGACATGCACTGATTATACGATCAGTTGCTGGTTTAGAACATTCAACTTAAATGACAGGGTACCGCACGCGCTCTCTAAGACTCTAACGTATGTAAATCTGCCCCTTAGTGTGTTCAGCATAATCAGATACAAAACGCACAAAATATCTGTTACCACACATTCCAAATTTTGCTATATTCCCCCTTTAAATGCATTTGTAACACAGTTACAAATAAATTTCCAGTTACATTGTAGTGATTATATTTTAATAGATCAAACAAGTTTTGAAAGTTAACTATTCCTAAAAACATTAACTGCACCTTCATAGTGCTTTTATATTCCATTCATAAAATGTTCAGCACACCTTCCTAATGTATTTGTTAAGTATTCATAAAACATTATGTATGTATACCTTAACATCCTAACGTCCCTTAACAGCTGTAATGTACATTAATAACAAACATTATATAATACTAACAAACATTATAATTGTATAATCATGTAATGTTTGTTATTAATGTATATTGCAGCTGTTAAGGGATGTTAGGATGTTAAGGTGTACTTGCATGCTGCTTATGAATGATCTGTGAATGCATTATGAAGATGCACTGAATGTTCCATGAATGCCTTATGAAGGTGTACTTAATGTAAAGCGTTATCATAAAACTGTAGCAGCATTATGTGCATACTGATGCATAATCGATACTGAGGTAGTTGTAAAGACCATGGAGGAAATTCTTAGTGTAATAATGGAAACTGTCATCCTCCAGCCACCGCATGCACATCTCAAGCATGTATGAGCACTGCATCCGGATGAGACACCTGTCCCAGGAATTTGTCCTGCTCCAGGTCACAGAAGAAGAGTTTCTGTGCATGAAAGCACTACTGCTCTTCAGCATCAGTGAGTACAATCCTTTATGTGTGAAAAAACAACTTATTACTTTAGATCAGGACAGAAAAATAATATTATGTTTGCCAAAATTAAAAAATAAACACGTTTAATAGAATTTTAAGATTAATTGGAATATTGAGTAGTTTGCCAGTTATATGAAAATATATACTTTTGTACATACATAATGTATTTGTGTATAACTTCAATACTATTATTACTTGTTGATTATTCTTTATATATTTATTTTCATGTTTATTTAACAGCTAAATATCAGTTAGCAGCCATCAAAAAGAAAAAACAAATTGTCTGTTGATCCTTTTTCAGAGCATAGACAAAGTTAGGTTTACTTTATCATGCATATTAAATGGATAATTCATTTTACAACAACATTATTGTGATATGAATGATTATTATTATTTATATTATAGTTCCAGTTGAAGGTCTCAAAAATCAGAAGTATTTTGATGAACTGAGGACAGCCTACATCAATGAACTTAATCGCCTCGTTAACTACAGGAGAGACACAAACTGTTCTCAAAGATTCACCCAGCTCACTCAACTCATGGATTCCCTCCAACCGGTCAGAGCCCAAACATTTCTTATTAAAGTAATAGAAAACATATCCAGTAACGTTAATGAATATTTTGGTGGGACAACAGGCAATAAAGAACTCGCACTGTGTCGAACTGTATATGAAAATAACAGTAGGCCAAGATGAGTTATGTTTCTATATTGTGTATAAAAAGTGCATGGACTAATGTTAATTAATCTACTATAGTATCTTCTAATGAATCTAGAAGTTCTTTTCTTTCCTTAAAAATTACAGTTTATGTGGTGGACAATGGAAATATTTGCACATATTTACACTGCAACCTTATGTCTCCACCTACAGATTGTGAGAAAGCTTCAGCAGTTTACATTTGACCTTTTCGTCCAAGCCCAATCCCTTCCCACAAAGGTCACCTTTCCAGAGATGATATCGGAGATCATTTCTGTGCAGGTGCCAAAAATCCTTGCTGGCAAGTCTAAGCCAATCCTGTTCCACAAGTTGCAGGATTCTTGAGAACTTATCAAGATGGCAACTTAATGCTTATTAGCTTTGGATAACTTAAAAAAAAGGTTTTCTTTAATATTTTTCTGGTTTTTAATTCAACGACTTGGTGTACCATTAAGATTCAACAAAAATACCTTAGCAGTTATAACTGAGGTGTACTTTAGAAGGTACCATTTGATGTAGAGCTTGACCAAACATAATCTCAATGCATGTTTAAAATGGCTATGCTCTGCAATTCACCTGAAGAGGGTGAAATGAAAAAGTACAATTGTTGAACTAACGAAACTGTCAGTCAAACATATTCATTTCTATGCATTTCTATATGCCTGATGGTTTTTCTGTGATATAAATTGCTTCACTAAACTCAAAGTCACATCCAAGACAGTATAGTGCCATCTGAATTTTTTTGCCTGAATACATTTGTTGACAACATACATAAGTATGTATTAAAGCATATCAATACTGTATATATTTAAACATGTACAAAGTGGTTGGGGGGGATGATAACAACTGGTTCTAAACTTTCTGCTACATTTGTGGTATCGATTCAGTATGTTTTTGCTTTTCAAAAATCTTGAACTACTTGAATTAGAATCATATAGATGAAATTTTTAGTGGCAAGTAAAATATGTCTTCTTAAAATCTACTTGCAATGTACCATTAGGTCTACGTGCATCCAAATATCATTCTATATAAAGATCATGTGAGTTGACTGTATGATAATGTTACAATGACAAAAAAATTACACATATTAATGTAGTCAGACTCTTAAGAACAATAGTTGTAATGTCTCCCAATTCAGCTTCAATATAACACAACAAACGTTTGAACAACTGCATGCACCTATATCACAGTGTGTTTCTGTGTTTTAGCACGCTTTCATGGATATAGTTTAAGTAATTAAACAAGCAGATATGTTGCTTTGACTTTAAAAATATTTTTTCTTTCTTCAAACATTGGGAAATTGAGATTGTCTGTATGCAGGCATTTAACTATAATCATGCCATGGTAATCTTACATGGTGTTACTGTTATTCCAAAAGGTCATACTTTCGAAAAACAAGGTATTTTTATAGTAACAGTTATAATACACTGTCTAAAACTTTCGATATACGACTGTCTTTTAGATATTAAATGAATCTGCATGTACGACAATAAATTTATTAATTCAGATTCTTGTAAAGTACAGATGTGATAACTAATAACTGTTATTGTTGTCATCTTGCAGTATCTTAATAAACAAGCCTCCTGTCATCTGAATTTGACAGTAATATTTCTATATAAGCTTATCTTCAGCATCAGTTTTGCAAAAGGAACTTTGATAATCAAATACTGACGCTCCTCTACTTATGGACTTTCAGACATACGAACGAAGAAGACTGTAAGTCCAAATTGTGTTCATTGGGCTCCCGTTTCCTGTCCTCAACATTGTATTTTTCTGCGCACCAATTCCACCTAGAATGACTTCTAGCCACTACTCCCGCCACGCAGCAGCGTAGTGTGCATACTCCCAGCATCCTAGTTCTTTGTACTTGAGTATACCCTTAAAATGATGTTGAATAACGACTTATGAACATTTCAAGTTATGAACAGCCGTTTGGAACGTATCTCATTCCCAAGCAGAGGAGCGTCTGTATATCCAATGTTCACAGAGTAGGTTTGAAATCTCTTTTAGGTATGTGAGCTGCCATTGTGCATAATTTAATGGTGCATAACGCAACTGAAGGAAACGTAGGATAACAGAAAAAATAGTCACAGACATTTTTTTAATCTTTTCCTTATTTCAGTCAGCAAGAAATGCTTTGTTACGCCATTTTAGGGATAATGATTAATATTTCGGAGTTTGCATGTTCTCCCTGTGTCATCGTGGGGTTTCCTCCGTGCACTCCGGTTTCGCCCCACAGTCCAAAGACATGCTGAGGCTAATTGGAGTCACTAAATTGCCCGTAGGTGTGCCTGTGTGAGTGAATGGTGTGTGGGTGTGCCCTGCGATGGGCTGGCCCCCCGTCCAGGGTTGTTCCCTGCCTTGTGCCCATTGCTTCCGGGATAGGCTCCGGACCCCCCGCGACCCAGTGGGATAAGCGGGTATAGAAAATGGATGGATGGATGGATGGATGGATGGATGATTAATATTTCATTTTATAAAGTGACTTAGTCAGTGTAACATTATTAAAGGACCTACAAGTCTTTTATCTGTTCTTTTTGTGTTTAAAAGTCCCAAATGTTCATCCTAATTGCCATTTATATTTTGTATCATTCTAGGAACCTTGACAGTTGCCATAGTTTTACAATGTTGAATATGAAAAACTTCTTGGCACTATTACCTTTTTCCCAGAACTGACTAAGCATTTTTTATTGTGTTTTGGGTAAACGTGTCACAGTGTTATTTAGATTCCTTAGAAAACTAAATTCTCATCAAGATCACACGATTACTCAGATGAATTAATATGAAAGTTGTCTCATTCAAAAGATGTATTACTAATATTACAATTAAGCTACTAAAACTAAGTATGATATCAATAACAGAGCTGGCTGTTGTCAACACTATACATTACTTATGAGTTTAACATCATAATCAATAAATTTTAATAGATATTTATCCTTGGTGTAAAATTTTTACTGATAAATTCTCTTAGGACCTTCTTATCATGTATTTGTTATCATTTTGGTATTTAAATTAATAAATAAAGCAAATGAAAATTAATTATTCACAACACACTTTGTGTGTGCATATACATGTAAGCTCACTCTTTGTGTATGTACAGCACATTGCCAAATTATTATGGAGGTGCCACTTTTGCTCTTTTTAATTGTGAACAATGGCTTTTTGAATGTCGTAAACAATTATAATAACAGTTATACATGCGCACACACACACACACATATACTAACATATATAATTACCAGGTATTGTAATATATATATATTTTTTCTCCCCCAGACACAGACAAGAAAAACGTTCCAAATATATTGGTAGCAGTCTGGTATCTAGACTGCAGCTGCAGAACAAATGCCAAAAATGGCTCAGAACTGTTGTACTTTTTGTGTAAACCTCTTGTTTCATAGATAGATAGATAGATAGATAGATAGATAGATAGATAGATAGATAGATAGATAGATAGATAGATAAAGAGCTAATTAATACTGAAGCCCTTCCTTGAAATTACTTGAACAACTTTCTCCTCCTTTGCTCTTCTGAGCGCATGTATAGTATCCGTCCC
>JABFEB020000038.1:1383094-1394907 GCA_019775895.2 Stomatorhinus ivindoensis | reverse complement strand
GGGGGGGACTTGTGTAGGGGGACTAAAGATCATAGAGGTTGGGGAGAGTGGAAGGAGTAGGGATAGGTGGGAAGGGCTTCCAGTGCAATCCAGGGAATACATTCACATTCTGATTGGGTCCAGTTACATTTTTGTGAATGAATTACCAGAGCAGGACATAAATAAATGTGTTCATATTTTAATCCACACAATTTCCATTGACTTACCTGTGCCCATGTACTGGGTTATTTTTAAAAAATACTGTATATAGTATTTAATAACACTTCAGGTGTTTCTAATTGAGGGATGAGATCACTAATAAATATAGGTGTTTTGCATACTTCCACATTTTGAAATAATGCCTCCAGCTTGTGTAGTGTAAGTTAAATTGGCAACTATTGCAGTTTTCCCTAGTTTTAAGGAAATAAATACTTGCGTCACGTAGGTTCTACGCTGCCTACACTAACTGAAGTCCCTCCTTATTTTAGCCCTGTGAATGACTTGTGATCATTCAGATTGCGTATGCATCTTGGCTAGCTTAGCCTGTCATAGAAGCAGCTTTGGAATAGTATCCTGTGCATAGTTTCATACCAAAAGAAATGAGGAAGAAAACAAGGGAAAAAAAACAGTAAATGATGAAACTAAGGCAGGGGGCAACACAGGAAAACCAGTGTAAACAAGCAGGGTAACAGCTACACAGTATCAACAATTACTGACAGGAAACAGCAGGGGCAAGTATGTACAATATAGCCACAGAAACAATTAACAGACCACAGCACAATTTTTTGTTACTCATTTCTCAATTTATGGGTGTGCGCCTGTGAATGATTTTTTGTCCATCTCTCATTGATGAAGGGCTTCTTCCTTGCTTTTTGGGACTTCAGTCCTACTTCTAGGAACCTGATTCAAACTATCCTATCAGCGCACCTCACACCTGCACTTGATGCTTTCCATTCCATTTGAACGTCCCTTGATGTCATCCTACGATTCATGAGAAACTGTTGGACAAGATAACGATCATCTCTGGCATTAGAAAGTCACTTCTGCCCTTTACCTGGCTGGATTCTGGTCATTCCCAGTATCTCCTGCTTCACCTTATTCTTGTCTACTGCTGTTTTAGAAATTTTGAACCTGGAAGCAACCTGCAGCTCAGCATAGCCTTCTGCCAGCAGAACCATGATCGAACCAGCATTTAAAAATACACATTTGTTTATAATAAAAAAAAATATGGAGTTGTCTCTTAATTTTTTCCACGGCTCTATATGCACACGGATAACGAGGGCTAACAAGGGGCAGGTGAGGTCAATTAACAGATACAGAAGGTTCAAACACCAAGGGAAACCAAAACAAGGAAAATAACTTAATACAACCGTGAAGAAAACAATAAACCACACAAAATAACTGACATAAATAGTATGAGAAATAAATAGTTCATTATAACAGGGTTGAGTCTGGCTTCTGGCCAGATTCGAACCCACAACAATAAAACGGGAGCATGAATAGCAGATGACCATTCAGGCCATCAAGCCATACAGAGTACTAGGGAACACACTAGGAGCCTCTGGGATGACCAGCAGAACAAATGTGGAGCTTCTTGTTGTGGATCAATGCAGCTGTATTGCTTACAGTTTGAACTGTCACATGCCATTGTTGTGCATGTGTACATACTTCTGTCGGCAGATGGTGCAGTAACTACAGAAACCCTGGTATTTGTTATACGTTTCCATTAAGGAGAAATACAAGACCATTGCTCTGCCAGTTCTCGGTAGTTCTGCTTACAACGTGGTACATCTGACCCCGAACTACAAACCCATAATTCCGTGACTTCCGGTCACCATAGAACCATGAGGAAGCGGATGAAGGAGGCTGAGGGGGCTCTGCAGGACGACTTAGCAAGACAAACTAGAACATGCTGTCACACAGGGAACATTTTAAGTGACTCAGCCACTGTATCACGGAATGATACACTTCTGTGTAAGCAACGCAATCACCACAAACCATAAATCACAAAGAACCTGAAGAACCTTCTAAACAAGAAGATGAGTGCATTTAGGTTTGGAGAGATCCAATTGCCGCTGCCAGAACTGAAGTGGACACTCTGCGATAGGGATAAACTGGAGTTCAAGAACAGTTTAACAGGATGAGAGCAGAATGGAACAGGATGACGACCATAGCTAGTGTAATTCCATAAATCTGCAACTGTGTTTTATTTGCATATAAATGGATTCCATTTGTAAAACACTGTACAGGCAGTGTTACCAGTAATATACTAAGCATATGATACCCCATTGGGCATAAAGATAAGCTTAGACTTACAGCTTAAATCAAAATAATTCAATCGCTACAGCTACAATACATACACTGCATGGACAATAGTACTGGGACAGCTGGCTGTTACGCCCACAGGAACTTTCATGACATCCCATTCTAAGTCCATAAGCATCGATATGGAGTCGGTCCTCTCTTTTTTGAATTTGAATTTGCACCTGTAACAGCTGCCACTCTTCTGGAAAGGCTTTCCACAAGATTTTGGAATGTGTCTGTGGGAATTTTTGCCCATTTATCCAGAAGAGCATTTGTGATGTTGGGCTTGAAAGTCAGACTCACATTCCCAGTCCCAGTTCATCCTGAAGGTATTTGATGAGTTAAAGGTCGGCTGTGCACGGGCCAGTCAAGTTCTTCCACACCAAACTTAAGTACCCATGTCAATGTGGACCTTGCTTTGTACACTGGGGCACAGTCATACTGGAACAGAAAAGGGCCTTCCCCAAACTGTTCCAACAAAGTTGCAAGCATAGAATTGTCCAAAATGTATTTGTATGCTGAAGCCTTAAGAGTTCCCTTCACTAGAACTAAGGCGTCCAGCCCCATACCTGAAAAACAACCCCATGCCATTATCCTCCCCTCCACCAAACTTTACAGTTGGCACAAAGCAGTCAAGCAAGCAACATTGTCCTGGCATCCACCAAACAGGAGACTCATGCATCTGACTGCCAGACAGAGAGGCGCGATTCATCACGCCACAGAACACATTTCCACTGCTCCAGAATTCAGTGGTGGCGTGCTTTGCATTGTGCTTGGTGATGTGAGGCTTGCATACAGCTGTTCAGTCGCGGATGCTCATTCCATGAAATTCCCAGTGCACAGTGTTTTGCACTGGATTAATGCCAGAGGAAGTTTTGAATGCTGCAGTTATTGAGTCAACAAAGCGTTGGCATTGCAGTGCTGCGTTTTGGTTTGCTTGGATTCTTCTCTGTGTGAAACCAAATGGAACCAAGGGAAAATGCTCCAAGTTTATAAACTCATTGACTAATTCGGAGCAGACAAAATGAGCTATAGGTGTGAATATGTTCTAAGAGCAACATTAAACAAGCAAGGGCTTCATAGCCAGACACCTCACCACATCCAACTCTTAACCAAGAAGCATGTACAAAGTCTACTTTAATATGCAGTATGCTTATGTTCTGTGAGATTTTAGAGGTGATCAGACTAGATTAGAGCTATTTGGACCCATGGATGAGAGGAAGGAAAGGCTTATGACAAGAATAACAACCCCTTGGTTAAGCACAGAGGTGGCTCAGTTCTCAATCTTTTATACAGTTTGGTGAAAGAACAGTCCTCCACTTACTTTAAACTAAAGTGGCCTACCAGTGATCTTACTCACATAACTGTATAGCAACAAAAATGCTACCTTTTCTGTTTTACCAAAACCACTGAACATGCTCCGAGGCTGAAGACACCAAGGAAAATCAGGCGAACTCTGGGTGAAACATTTTGCCTTTCCTTTACAGAATACAGCCTGAATCACTTACCAAAATTGTCGGCCATTTCAATTCAATTCAGTTCAATTCGGTTCATACTGCATTTCAATACTATATTGTCTCGAAGCATTTTACATTGTACCTGCCCAGTGCCCCCAGGGAGCAAGCCAGAGGTGGCAGTGCTGCATGATGCAAAACTCCCTAGTAGGAAGAAACCTTGGGAGGAACCAGACCCAAAGGGGGAGCCAGTCCTCCTGGGCCAGCAGAGGAAGTCCAAAGTCCAAAATAGCAACATCCCACTTTATAACGTAAAATTGTGTGTAGTTGTTCACGTATAATAACTAGACTAACCATGGGCGCTGCTGCCATTAAATCTGGGTGGGGGATATGTCATAATTATTGATTTGGACCCCCCACACATTTAACATAAAATATTAGTTCACCCAGAGCTGTTTTTCAGTGCCCCCCCATTCTAAATATTTCTGCCGACCCTGAGAATAACTAATATATTTCATTAATTGCCCAGTTAAGTGCCGTAAACACTAGGAGTTCTTTCACGGTCATTAGAATGCTAAGACACAAAGAACCTCCATGCGTGAATGTAATTTATTGCTGGAAAGAAAGCTTCAAATTAAATAACACTAGTGTAACCCAGATGGCAATGTTCCCCTGGCAAAGTGTTCCTTTTGAGTACAATTATTTCTGTGTACATAATTGCCCATGTGAAATGGTTCATTTAACCATATCTAACTATACAAATAAATTTTGTATGGCCGGAGATAGTGCATGGAAAAATCACTTGTCTCTGTAAAAAGGAATTAAACGACCTCGATATTAGATGGCATTTTCTCACTTGGCAGTCTCTAATCCTCTCCATTTTCAGAGACGTACAGAATTAAACACTGGATTAGAAGCAAAACATAGCACTGAATGACACATTAACATCAAGATACATTAGCATTACACTAAATATAACTATCAATAAATATAATAATCAAGGAAGGACGATAAAACAGCAACAATAAACCAGTCATCATTCATTTTCTGTATCTGTTTATCCTATTCAGGGTTATTGGGGGTTTGGAGCTTATGGACACAAGGCAGGAAGCCACCCAGGATGGAGGGCAACCCAAGACAAGGAACACTGACACACCATTAACTCACACACCATTCATTCACACACCATTCACTGACACACCATTCACTGACACCATTCACTGACACACCATTAACTCACACACCATTAACTCACACACCATTCACTCACACACCATTCTCTCACACATCATTCACTGACACACCATTCACTGACACACCATTAACTCACACACCATTCACTCACACACCATTCACTGACACACCATTCACTGACACACCATTAACTCACACACCATTCACTGACACGCCATTCACTGACACGCCATTAACTCACACACCATTCACTCACACACCATTAACTCACACACCATTCACTGACACACCATTCACTGACACGCCATTCACTGACACACCATTCACTGACACGCCATTCACTGACACACCATTCACTCACACACCGTTCTCTCACACACCATTTACTCACACACCGTTCTCTCACACACCATTCACTCACACACCATTCTCTTACACACCGTTCACTCACACACCATTCTCTTACACACCATTCACTCACACACCATTCTCTTACACACCATTCATTCACACACCATTCACTCACACACCATTCTCTTACACACCATTCACTCACACACCATTCTCTTACACACCATTCACTCACACACCATTCACTGACACACCATTCATTCACACACCTTTCACTGACACATCATTCACTCACACACCATTCACTCACACCATTAACTCACACACCATTCACTGACACACCATTAACTCACACACCATTCACTGACACACCATTCTCTCACACACCATTCACTCACACACCATTCTCTCACACACCATTCACTCACACACCATTCACTCACACACCATTCACTGACACACCATTCTCTCACACACCATTCTCTTACACACCATTCACTCACACACCATTCTCTCACACACCATTCACTCACCTATGGGCAATTTAGTAACTGCAATTCTTCTTGGCATATTTTTGGACTGAGGTGTGAAGCTATAGCACCCCAAAGAAACCCCATGATGACACGTGGAGAACATAGAAACTCCACACATGGAGACACGGTGGCAACTCAAACCCAGAGGTGTGAGGCAACAGTGCTAATCATGGCACTGCCACAGTCCCCCAATAAACCAGGCATCTCCTGCATATGCCTGCGTCCATTACTAAAAAACAAGCCCAACTTCTATCCAACAGTGGCTCTCTTATTGTTTAACAATAAGAAGATAGGAATCTCTCAGTGTACATGTCCAGGTTTTTCATGAATGTTATTTCATAATTGATAGTGTTTATTTCCAAGCAGAGAGAAAAAAAACAAGAATTTTAGAATATAAAAGATTTCTTAGATAAAAACCTGAAAAATACAATTTGGTAGTAGTACTTTAAAATTTTAATTGAAAACTATTCATTTATTTAATTCAAAAAACAGTTTAAAATGTATCTATACCTATCTATAGATTAATATGTACCCGAACAAGATCAAAGTATCCAGGGAATCCGTCTCTCAGTACAATGGGGCAGCTTTTTCCTATTTCCTGCCTTCTGTAGAGAAAAGGTCTTAGCAGTCTTCTCATTGAAGCTCGTCAAAGTATCTCCTTTCCTGACCACACTCAGCAGGGCAATCTGCTCATTTTTCAGTCAGCAAGTTCACTTCTGTTTTGGCTTCTTCATAGATTTGCTTGCAGATATAAACAAACCAAGTACATGACACAGAGTGGCCCTAAAAAGGATCATTCTGTTTCACATAAGCTGATTTATAGCTTATGTGGTGCTCCTTGATTATTGCTGTTACTATAATCTATGCTTTTAGATCTCCATTCTTCATTAGCACTTTACAAGTACAGAAATGTATTGCAACTCTGTCACTAGTTTTCTGTGTGAGATAAATCATTTCTTCATACATTTTTTTTATTTTACCTGTTGATGTAAGCAAAGTCCATCCTTACTATTTTACAGTAGATTGATTGAATGTTGCATCAGATGAAAAACTAATTATGCAATCCAACCCAGTGACGGGCCAGCTAGCTGTTCTGTTCTAATATTAGTGACTTAGTTCTTAAAGTAGTGCGATTGCTTTACTTTCTGCATTTACATATGTGCTGTAAGGAGGCACAGTGACAGAAAAACGTTCGCCTTGTCCTACATCTGGAAGCGTATTTGCCATGCTGTAGCCATGACAGCTGCTGTTAATCAGTGAGCTGTGTTTAAAAGAGAAGCATTAAAATATGGGAGAGTCCCCACAATATAATATAAACCTAATCCACACACACACACACACACATAGCGTCGGTATAAGGCTGGGGAAGACAACAAACACCGCTGGAAGTATAAAGGATAAAAGTGTACTTTAAAGTAACTATGAACTTAATGAGACACATATCCAGTAAAGTGTGGTTTACGCAGTAGGCTATGGGGGACAGTGGACTTCATTTTTAGATTAGATATTTCTATACGTCTTTATTAATAATAATTCATTCGCTGCCAGTGACTGTAAGAGAGTAACAGCTACTGAATGTGAAATACATTTGTAAACATTCGAATTTTAATTCAAATTTGCCTGTAAAGTAATCTGGAAAAACAAGGGGGTGTGTGAGACTTCCTATCTACTCAAAATACTAAGCGAATATCTCATTACAGCAGAGATCGCCTCTTTTCATAGATCCCTGCGCTGTTGTGGCATCTGCGCTTTCCGGGAGCATCTGTGCCTGGTGTGGCAGCTGCAGCTCCGAGGACCGCAGAGCCCTACAGAGGGTGATACGATGCAGCCAGAGAACCACCAGGACAAAACCGCCCACCTTGCAGGACATCGACATCCAGCGATGTAGGTCCCGGGCATTAAGTATCGTCAGAGACACTCACCAGCCCTGCTGTAAAGTGTTCCGGCGGCTGCACACAGACAGGCGCCTCCAGAGCCTTATGGCCGGGACTGAGAGCCTGAGGAGAAGCTTCTACCCCCAGGCCATCAGGATCATTAACACCAATTATTAACTAAAGTAAGGTATAACTGCAGTCTGCACTTGGGTGATTTTCTCACATTTTCGCATAACTTTTATGTTCACTTTTATATACTTTGCATATATTTCTGTATTTAAAAAAAATTAAGTTATCCTTATTGCTGTCACGCCCACAGGGGCGGCACAGCACAGCGGCAATAATCACCTGATGACGGGTTCTATATAAAACAGACGCGATCACTAGACAGATCGCGAAGTATTGTTGCCATCCACGACACATACCAAGCATTCATTTGTCTATCGTCTCTCCCGCTTGCCCGAACTACCTCGTCTGTCCTGCCAGCCTGATCGTCTCTCATCGTGCTCCCCGTGCCTCCGTCTCCTCGTTCCGTCACTCTACGTAGGACTGATCTCCCCGGCATCTGACCCTCCGCGACCAACTCGACTATTCTACTGGATTCTCCCTGTCTGCTTTGGTCTACCCGATCTTACACGTTTAAATAAACGGCCCTCTCGCATATTGCTGTTCGATTCCTCCCTGGCCTCGAAGTGTGACAGTTGCTGTCTGGAGTAGCAGCAATTTCATTTAACCGCTGGTGTACCACTACATTCATGTGTGTGACAAATGAAAAATCTTGATTCTTAAATAAACAGCGTGCGACTTGGCTTATGAGGAATAATTGGGTTAAAAAAAACGTTTTACTTCAATTGTGTGGAAATGGTTTGGATTTGTGAAATCTGATGTCCAATCCATAGTAATTTGCAAATTTTGCAAATATATGGTTCATGCAACAATCTTATTGTTTGTTTATAGTTGTTCTAAATGGGGTTCAAAAGTACACAGTTATTAACCAAAGCGATAAATGTTCATTTGTACCCAAAACTCTCGAGAGTGAGAGGTAAGGAGTGCACACTGATCACAGCACATTGCTGCACCCACCACACAACAAAGACCCTCAGGGATGAGAACCTGAGTCCAGCCGAGCGGCACCTCAGCACCACACTAGTCCGAATGGAATGGACCAGTGTGAGTTTTTTCCAGTGGCTGCAGTGCCAATCCTGCCACAACCCCCCAAATTTCCCCCGTAAGTTGGCAGCCCTGCTAGACAAAGCAACTGCAAATTTAGGGCCTTGATCAAGGGCCCAACAGAGCAGAATCACTCCTGCCATTCACACAATAGAAAATAAAAAGCACTTTATTAAAAGCAATTATTAAATGCTTTAATAATTCAGTTTATTATTATTATGCTAAAAGCGGCCTACTTGTAAGGATAAAATTGCTGGTTAAGTGGTTACACGGAAAATGAACTTGCTTTAAGTATATTTGGTTGTTCGTTCACAAACAAACAAACTAAAAAAAGTGATCTATATACAACAAAATCTCATGTGACATTTTGGCCATATCGCACAACCCTATTCTGCTGCTTCAGTCACTCTGGACCTGATCTAGTGCTGGCCCTTGGCTTTGGCCTACCTTGGCTGCTCCTGCATCTATTCCCTCTCTTTTGCTGCAGTCTGTGATGGCTGCCCTGCTACAAACTGACGGGTCCGTTTTCATATCTAAGAGGTACAAAAATTAGTCCTTACAGATAACTAACTCAGTACCACAAAAACTGTAAAAAGAAAAAAAAGCACAATACACAGTATGTGTGAACATGCCTGTTGGGGTTATTTCTATCATTTACTCCAGGTGGCTATAATAATTTGAAGAATTGATTTAGAAAATAATTAATTCTAGAAATTGCACCATTTGGTTCATCGGTGTCTTGGGAGAGAATATCACATGTATTCTGTATGCAGACTGCATTAAACTCTGGGCTGTATACATGGAATTTTAGCAAGGTGTTATTATGACACATAATTATTCTTTCATCTGCATCCAGGAAATAAATTACGGTGCAGTTAAATGGATGCAGAGGTGTGCCATATGGAAAGAATAACAGGATAAGAGAAGTGTTATGACAACACGTCAACTTTACTCAAAATAATTCCTTTTGGAATCTAGTTTCCATAAACAAATATATAAAAGAACGCACTTAAAGAAAGAAATGAGGCAGTTGCATAATGGCATGTTTTTGTGTGGATTTTCTCTAAATGTTCTGATTTCTTTTGACAATCCAAAAACAGAGCCTTGATTGGGTGATTTGTTGTCTTTGAATTGTCTATTTTTCGTGTGTTTATTAGCGTGAAAGAGACTGCCCTGTAATAGCGATTATTTTTTCCCCAGCCAAACCCTAGATAAACCTACCCAGTGCATCCTGAGCTCATAAACTTTTTTTTTTTTTAAACAGAAGCATAAAGAAATAGTTTATAAAGTAAAAAGGTATATAAGAAGTAGCTTGGGTAATAATATTTCAAAGGATATTTAAAAGTTAATATTAAATTTAAGGATGGTTCAGTAGACGTATAACAATAACATTATCAGCTGATGGTACCACAGAAGAAAGTTTTCAAATATAGATTTTAAAAAGGTCACAGTACTTCCACCTTCTCAGATCTAATACTTTAAAATTGATTTTGAGATTAAATTAATAAAGTAAAATAAACATATTTATACCATTTCAAACACAACATGTTTACTTTTCATTAACATCCTAAGACAAAAAAAGGCAGAGATTTGGAAAGAAAGTATAGTTTTACTTGTCTGCGTTAATTACTAAGTTCCCTAGGATCTATTTCACGTAATGTAATATTTTCCATCTGACTTTAAAATTAGCTTACAAATCAAATGGGAAAATTATGGAAATAACTAAAAACACCTTACCATAACTGATATCATCTTATTGACATTCAAAATGCTATTAAAATATATTTATTCAACACAAATTTTAAGACTGCTACATGCTTAGCCACATAATTACAGGTGTACAGAAACTTGATGATACAAGAACTTAAATATCCATCCATCCATCCATCCATCCATCCACCCATCCATCATCTCCCATTTAATCTGAGGTCGGGTCGTAGGGGCAGCTGTCTCAGCAGGGAAACCCTGACTTCCCCTCCCCGTTCAGATATCATAATTTATTCTTTATCTTAAAAACACTTTACAAAATCTGGAAAATCATGTTTTTCTAGGAAAGAATTACCCTACGCGCCTCAAATTAATGTAAATACTGCATTATCAAGGCATGACAGGGAGAGTAGTGACAGATGACTTGCCCCTCCCCCAACCCCACAACCTAAAGCCTATAGAGCTGGACTGAGGTGAGTTGGATTGGGGAGTAAGAGCCAGATAGCCAATGTGTGTCCAGAACTTGTGAGATCTCGATCAGGACCATCGGTAAAGCATTCCAAGTGGCTACATCTGGAAGCTGGTTGAGAGAATGCCAAGAGTCTGCAATGCTGGCATTGAAACAAAAGGGGGCTATTTTGAAGAGTATAATAATTTATTATATATATATTTTTATATATATAGCATTATAATAATTAATAATAATAATAACATAATAAATTAATAACTTGATATGTCTTCATTGCTCGTGGCCTTTTGCTATAACGTGAATCGCATGACTAAAACAGAGGCAGATGCATTAACAGCAGGTGTGTCCCGACTTTTGACTGGTACTGTACTTAGTGCACCTCACACTGCTACAACTGTCTGTCACCTATTATATCTTATTATCAGCCTAGGTTTCCTAATCCGTATAACAATATTGCTAAAATTGATCAGTGATAAAAGTTTGTTTTCAAATGTAAATCAATATAGATGAAGTTTATCTTCCATTATTTAAGATACGTTAAGAAATGTGAAAATGTTTGCATTTTTAGTTTACCTGTGGAATGTTTTATTGTATATTTTTCTGAAATTAACCTTTATTTACCATTTGCACGAGTAGGGGCACATTGAAGTGCTTTTCTTTACCAGCCTCATCTCGCTCTCCATGAGACACACAGACACATATGCAGGTGAGAGCAAGCGTGGGGGAGGGGTGGGGGGGGGGGTGGTCACAGTGCAGGATCAGACAGTGGGCAGCACCC
>JABFEB020000038.1:1371957-1382994 GCA_019775895.2 Stomatorhinus ivindoensis | reverse complement strand
CACAGTGCAGGAGCAGACAGTGGGCAGCACCACTGGAGCTGGGGGTTAAGGGCCTTGCTTAGGGGCCTATAGACATGTGACTATCCTGCTGGGGCTGGAACCACTAATCTTCTGATGACCCGTCCTGCAATGCACCGTCCATTCAGCAAGTTTCTGGTGCGTGGCTGAGCAAGATGCACAAATTATCTGGTGTAATTCAGATAAAATCAATAACCACAATATTATAGCATCATATATTTGATTTAGGTAGTGTACTAATGGTTAATTTGACATCAACCAAAAAAAAAACAAAAAAACACCAAAACAGCAAAATTAAATGGGATTAACAACTGGACATGTACTGTGTTCAGATCTGCACATAAACAGGAAGCCAAAAAGCGCTTAATTAATTCAACAAAATCTAACTGAGAAAAGGTTAAAAAAGACAAGCAGATTATACAGATGTCAGTTTCAGGAAATTTATTCCTGAAGCAATCTGGAGAGAGATACCAGTGCCAATAAGAGAGAATCTGGAGAACAATCAGATGGAAAATGTCCTTATGTAATGTAAAGTACAAGTAAATACCCAGCTACTTTGCTTCAACCATCTCTGTACTGCTATAGAACTAATTACAGTACAGGTATTCAAATCTGTATGCTAATTTCCCAAGAGAGGACTGATCGAGAAACGTTTTTCTGATTTCTTTAAACTGGAGTGTTTTTTCCCCTTATTTCATATTCACATTTAAATGTGACCACATAAAAAAAAAAACATTTTTAAAACATTCACAAGTTCACGTGACCCTGAATTGTTCTGAGAAGTTCTAATGGTAAATGAAAGAAACTTGGGAGCAAGTTTTCAGTTGCGACAATCTGGATATTTAGAAGAAAAAGAATTAGGCACCACAGGTGGCACTGAATAAAAGGAGAGCCCCTACATGGGAGATTCAGATCAATACCACTTGCCATAGGCACACCTACTGTAGTGCACAGGCACTGCGTTTCCTTTGTAGTCTGCCATCCGTAGCCATTATAAATTTCGTAAAAGAAACCAATTGCACACTATGATCTCATTGGCATGTTTTTTAAAGGTACAGTGTTACATTAATTGAAAAGCTAAAGAATATAATACAGTTCAACAGTCTTCATCTGCATGTTAGTGGCATAGAAACCAGTGCCATCTGCAGAACATTTCCCTTGAATGTCAATCCACACACAATGGACAGATTTTCAGTTTAAACAGGATCATGTATTGTCACAATTAAAATGGTTTTCAGAATGCTGCTGTGCTCGTAAAACGACATCCCTTATATACCATATCATTTTTTAATCATAAAAAAGCATGAGTTGTAAACATGTCTCAGCAGAATGATATAAACCGCAGGATGACTGATGGGCAACACACTCAGTTGCTAAGTATATATCCTGCTGGTTCTCAAAATCCTGGTCCCAAAACTTCAGCACTGGAGCTGGAGATGACTGAAGCAGGTCTCGCAAAGTTTTCACTTTGAACCCTAAAGAAAAAGAAGCATCGTCATTAGTTTTAACAGGGAAGAATGCAACCACAAATGCAGCCTAACATCACTAAGATTTAAAGAGTGAAGTTGAGTGGAATTTAGCTTGTTTATTACTCATTGGTATAACTGGTGCAAAACGGCGAAGGACAAAGCAAGCATTCTATGTGCGTCCAGCTATTTCTTTGCAGCGAAGAGTATGCAGAATGGTAACTTGGTTTCATTGTTTTTTATGGTGTAATGAGGGAAATATCATAAATAACCCAGACAATTCTTAATGTATAAAGTACAGTGTCCATTGTCCATGTTGTCTACTTTACACAACGCATGTGCTGACAAACAACTAAATGAAGCATACATCAGAAAAAAAATCATACATCAGCATTACAGTCACTTTCTCGACTGGTGAACGGCATCCATGTTCCAGACGCAAACACACAAGAAGCTGCCTGTACAAACAGCAGCAGCAAAAATATCTCACACAGCAAGCGTACCTCGTCTTTTGTGTTCAACAAAGCAGATGATGACTGAGAATTCCTTGCACTGAAGCATGGCAAAATAAAAAAGGAAGAAAACAAAATCAATACTCAATCACAAAACATTTATGTTAGTCACGCTTAAAACTAATTTGTTATTTGCATTGAGAATCCATTGTGTATGTGTATAAACCTTTTTCCTAATTCCTATTTCCAAATACCACAGAAGAAACTAAATATCTCTGAGGGAAGAGTGAATTTATTTATTTTACTATTGTAATTGAGCACGGCAGCAGGAACCTACATAATTCTAAGTATTTAATTTTGTTTATCATAAATTGTAGAGTAAGAAATATACAGTAGGAGGACAAGCTAATGCATTTTTTAAAGCTGCAATGGCATTTATAAAGCAATTTCCCCCAGAGGGAACATCAACTTTTGTAATTAGTTTTTCTATTTCATTATTATGCCCATGCATCTATTTTGTATGAATTCCAAAGAATATTGTGTGGGGGGGGCTGTGCACCACTTTGTCTTTCATTTTATTCCCAACCCACATTTGAAGATCTTCATTCTTATTTTGGCTCCGCATTTTTTTCTTTAAAATCTCTGATTACAGTTCACATACCTCCTGGTTTGCCTTGAAGCATTTTCAAAAAATTTGGCTTTTGAAGCAACACTAGGGAAGAAAAAAAATGTATTGGCATTTTCAAACTACTGACAAATGATAATTACTGTTGGCATAGTCTAATGTTTTGACTGGACTAAATGTTTTTCAGACCAATACAAAAATTCAGTTCTAAACCAGGGTCAGTAATCCTACCTGCCCACAATAACACTGATTTATCTATTTTTACATTCTAAAGCATAGTATTTACTGCAGGCATATTTCACAAGTATGATCTCTGCTGAACTAATTGTTTAGGAAGCTTATTAACTCTATATTTCTAATGGAGAGCACAATTTTCATGGTATTACATAATAACATACATAATTGGCAACTACAATGGCATAAATTATCAGTAACATTTTCTGTAACAGGATGAACACACTGATGTTTTAGTATTTCAATATCAAATAATCACTTTTAGCTTTGACATATTCAGAAACTTGCATTAAAGTGATTTGAACTGACTGGTAACTTTGTGTAAGATATTTCCTTCACAGGGTCCTGACCATTAAAACTAGCTGCTGTCAGAAGGAAAACAATGTTTTATCCAAACAGCCCTGTCACTCCACCCTCCACTCAGTCCCACATCCTCAACTCTACAATCAAATACTTTCAGTATATTCTGCAGCCTCCATTTCCTTCCTTTGCTCCCACACAGCACTGCTGCTTCAATTTCCATGTGATTTGTCTCAATTTGGAACCAGAACTTCATCCATATAATGTTTTAGTGATGCAGTAATAGCATCCATTGAATACTTTTTGAGTTATCACACTAACAGTTCCAGAATTTCAGACTTCTCTCCGACATTGTGTTGTGAATAGATAGGAAATTGTAAACCTTTGTACACTAAATGCAACATTTTAAGTCATTTTTATCCTAGAGGGGTCAACTTTATATTTTTTTTTACCAGGAACTAATTTGTAAGTTTGTGTCACTAACAATCTACCTATGAAAAACTGTATTTGGCATTAATTTATGAAGCAGTCCTTTTACATATGTAAATTAAGTGTATTAAGTGTTATCATTAGATCAATAGTCCTGTTAATATGTCAATTGTATAACTTTAAGTATTTATCCAAAGTGCCACACAACTGAGAAAGCAAGGTCAACCCATCCCTGAAGCAGCTGGATTTGAGGGCCTTGCTCAGGGGGCCAACAGTAAAATCACTTTGCCGACCAGATCGGAACCAGAAACCAGTACTAATCTGTAGAGCCACACCGGCCCAAACTCCACAGAGACAAAGGTAGGGAATAAACACCGAGCCCTGGGAGTGTGCACCACAAACTTTCAGTGGGTCAAACAAGTACTATATTTCCATTCATAAGTAAGGCAGATAACATCAATGGTTTCATTTATTTTTGTTGTTCTTGTTTCTCACTGGATTATAGATTATATTGCCTGCCTATCTACATGCCCCAGTCCATTGTTCACCCACTGATAATGCAAGAGTTACTTACTAAGAAGCTGAAGTTGCCTCAGTCGATGGTGAGTTTGGAGATTTTTGAAGTTGGACAGGAGGGTCAGGTGGTCTCATGGGGGGTCTACAGATGGGATGCCGCTCTGCTTGGCCCTTGACTTTGGTTATACCATTGGTATTGCCTGAAATCAGGGACATCGGGGTCACCTTGAAAAATTAGGTTTAACTAAAATTTAAACACAAAATAGAGACTCCAACAATCCATTAGGTTCATTACTTGGTCATTCAACATAAAATGAAATGCTGCTAAGCTACCTTCCTTAGAAGGAGAACTTCTGAAAGATGAGGATCTGTTCACTGTGATGGCTGTGTTAACACTTGATATTGAAGTTTCTGGTCTATGAACAGTATCTTGTAATCTCGAGACCATTTTAGCAACTTCCGAAGAGGAGTGCAGGTCAAGCCGAGTATTTGGTACAGGCTTCAGGGGGTGCTTTGGTGCCATCTCTCGTCCACTGACAGGACTGTAATTGGCCAGCTTAGTCCGTTGGAAGGGTACTGGACTGATTTGGGGTTCAGCCTCCATCTCCACCTCTTGTGACCTACTGCTGTTCAGTGTCTCGCCAAAGACTGCAGACAACATATTTGTGATCGGGTTAATAAAATGTTTCCCAAACCAACTGAAATTTCAAAAAGCAAACCCCCAGCACAGCCCTCCTTAAATAACTGACCTCTACAATTTTGTGCAAAAATTTTGCATTTCTAAACCTGGTACACACCAACAGGGATGTCAAAAAGGCTATGATTGTTGGCTGGCCGTGGTCGAGGAGGACGCTTTGAAATCGTGATTGGCTGACGCTTCCGTGGGTTGACCCGAGGAGGAGGCAGGGGCGGGGCTGAGCTTTCCTCTGGTGCAGCACTGAAAATCTGCAAATTTTCAGCATTAAAGCTTATGAGGTCATGATAGGCACACTGAAAGACAGCACTGTTAAACATAGATATTGAAATGTTCAAATACAAAAAAATTAACGGAAGCTACATAAAAACGAAACAAACAAATTATGCAAAAAAACTGATGCTCACTTTATATAGTAATATAAGCAGCGGACTTCCTAACAGTTTATTTGAATAAGTAATTTTCACCACCCATATTAAACAACTGGATATTTCTCTTGTAACTTTCATGGTTGGAATCAAATGCTTCTTACATCCTTTGATCAGTCTCATTACTTTGGTGGAATTTTAGCCCACGCTACCATGTAGAACTGCATCTGTTCAGCATTAATGGATCGTTGAGCTTGAATGATTGATCAGGTCCTGCTAGAACTCAATAGTCAAGACCAGACTAGACCAAAGCATTTCATTAACTCTCCATTAGCTTTCAAAGTTTGGATATTTAGTTTGGGATCATTGTCTTGCATTCTGACCTAGCTGTGCTTCAACCTGAACTCATGGAAAGATGGCCTTCCAGGTTACTTTAGAAATCTTTTATTTTAGGGTAGGGATGTAATAATACACTCAACTCATGATTTGATGTGATTCATGATTCTGAGTTCGATACGATTTTCTCACAATTTTTTAACAGAATGAGCTGGAATATTCCTTTATTTATTTTTCTAAATTGTGCAAAACATGTCCTCAGTGAGTTACACTTTTGATTTATCATTCTACAGAACAATATTCCAGAAGTCTTTAGAATCATCCAAGAATCTTCTGGCAACTTGAAGAAAAGTTTTGTGTTCTTCTCATTGAGCTACAGTTTCTCCCTTGCTAGTGTCATGGACATAAGTCATGGACTCAAACTTCAGTTGAAACAATAGAGGTCATCAGATTCCTAAATATTTTTCTGTTCTTCTGTAATGATAAGCAATGTACTTCACTGAATTTCCCCCCCAATATGTATCCAGGTTTATTGGGGAGCAGGGACATCCAGTGGTTGGGAAAATAAAGGCAAAGTTCACATTCATCCATATTACCTGTCATTTATGATAAAGTTCTTTTTTGCTCCAAGATTAAAGCAAATTAACCCAGAGCTAGATTCCTATATGCCATTGCAGGTGTAGGTATAGACCCAATAGTAGTTTTGTTTGCTTGTTTTCTTTGTTCCTGAACTCTGCTTCTTTGACATAATTAAAGCTAATGCAATGTGCAAGTTTCCCCGGTAAATCACCTTCTCATAGTCTTCGATGAGGATCTCAGTTACGATGTTCTGGAACTTAATGTCGAGCATGGCTGCCACGGTCTCCTCCTCAGCCCTCATAAGGGTGGGCCCAAAAATCACCCCCATGTTGGACGGAGTCATAAGATTCTCTCTGCTGTAGCTGCATACGCTAAGAATCAAAAAAAGACACGATTATGCGACAGCAAGCTACACAATCGAAATGACCTCAAGCTCCTGCTGCTAGGATAGGAAGAAATCTAGTACGTTCAACTGCCGGACCACAGCAGAATGTTCAGAATACATGTGTTGGACACTGTTTTATGTAGGATTGTGGAAGTGGGGTACATGTATACAGTACACGATTGTGGAAGAGGTGTACATGTATACAGTACACGATTGTGGAAGTGGGGTACATGTATACAGTACACGATTGTGGAAGTGGGGTACATGTATACAGTACACGATTGTGGAAGAGGTGTACATGTATACATGTAGGATTATGTAGGATTAAGTTCTGAAAGGACAAAAATTTGTAAAATACAGTTAAATTTACCTCCTTGATAAGAGAAAAATATATAGGTAGCATTTGCACTGTTACTAGAATACATTAGTTTCGATCCACATTAAACTCTTTAATTCATTTCCCAATGACAAAATAAGTCAGGAGTGTAATTATACGAGAACGAAATCTAGGCAAGCACAACGGTCCATTACCCAGGAAAAAATTAAAGAACAGCTACAGCAGAATTTCAGCTATGTGAAGTCATGGAATCATGGCAGGCTGGCAGAAGCTTCGGCACATACCCGACTAGGTGTCGAATAAGCAGAGCTAGCATCTCCCTGTTCTTATCCGGAAGTTTATAGATGAGCGAGTGAATGGCACCAAGTCGATAGTCAAGATTTTCAGATTCTACAAATTGAAACAGAAACATACATAATTTTATAAACATCTTTAAATTGACTGGACTATGTGCATTTAATATCGCAGTAGTTTCTTTTTATATTTCAAAGAATGACTGTTCATTGTATTTTGTAACTGAATACTGTACAAGTATCTCCAGATGTGCCTTAAACCAAAGGATAATCCTCTATATGAAGCCACTGATTGAAAGGTATTACTGGAACCTGTTGTCAATCAAAACATATAGTAATCAAACATATCACTTTCCTTTTGTTCCATGGTCTATTAATAGAACAGATAAAAAATGGAACAGAAATATGATATGAAGGATATGCAATTGTATTTCAAAAATAAAAATAATGATCTTGCCTCACGTATTACAGTTAGAAACATTTTTTCAAGCCTCATATACTTGTGAAAAACCTCCATTAACAATGTGATCTTTGCTTTTTATAATAAACATATAAATATTTGAAAATAAAAATCTATAATAAAAAATAGGGCTTTTGGTAGCTGTAGTTAAAAAACCCTGAATTTTAATTAGGACTAACATCAATGTAAATATCTGGCCTCATTACTAGCACATTTCCAAAAAGTATCCACCTGAAATAAAAAGAAATAGGAGATGCAAATTCAAACATTCAAATGAAATTACAGGGACTGAAAGTACTGAAAATGTTTCTGGCCTGTTTGCTCAACCAAAAACAAAAAAGTAAATCAAACAGTTACCACATGCTTTGCTGGAAGCAAAATAATGACTGGGGTCCTTTTTAATTTAAAACAGAAATTTAAAACAGAATGGCCTGCATCAACAGTCATCTCACAGCCCCATATTTCATGACTGTATTTTTAGCCTGTAAATAATACAAGAGTAAAATTCAACTTTAGTATCTGATACTTCACCTGATACTATTTGCTTTGCTCAGACAAATAGTAAAAGAGACATCCATATTTCAATCATTAGGCTTAGTAGACATACTATTGCCATGCTACAATTAGCATATATCATACGCAAATTCATGTAGCAACATATGCATAATAAAAATGTCTCCTTACAACACAGGATTCTTCATTCTATGACAGTGACATAAAAATTCTGGACAATTGCTGTTTTGTTACTAGATATAAATACGCTCTTCTTTTTCACTTTTTGCTTTTAAATAGGTGTTCCAGTGGCAGAGTGAGAGAAGTTACACAGTCTTACTTGCAGCTAAAATAAGTTCTCTGTTGAGATTGAAGGTCATCAGAGGTTCAGTGAGATTCCTGTAACAAATATACAAACAGATATATTAATTTTCAGACTCCTGTAAAAAACAACTATATAAACAGATACTGTATATACATTTTCAGAACACCAATCACCATTTATTCATGCTGCTTTATTACTCGTGATCTACAATGTATTAACTTTATTTACTATTCACATTAATGAGGCAAATAGCACATTTTGAACCCATTTCAATTCATAATAAATTTTTAATTAGCTTTAACAGCTTATTAGTTATTACCTCATGCCACACTAGGAATACATTAACTCCAATTACACATATGAATATAATTTGTTTTCTGTTTTTGTTGACCGCCACCTTTGAGTAAATCCCACCAATTCAAGTAAATTGTTTAGTGAAATTGATTGAGTAATGCTAAAATCCCTATTCTCCACAGAATTCAAAGTGAATATTCATAGTAGGATTCCTAGAGAACAGAAGGTTCTAGATAACCTGCACCCTCCAACTGAGACGCGTCCCCACCATTCTGACACCTTACAAAATCCAGTCTCATATCTCTGGTCATGTAATTGGTGGAAAACAAATTTTATCTAGACCCCTAGAGTGAAAGTGCAATAGAAGCTATACCTTGTCTATTGTCAAAAGAATAACAAGCGAGAGGCACTGATTTCACTAATTGTATTTGAATACATTTGGATCAAGACAAGGGGCAGACTGAGGAAAAGTGACATGAAACTTTTCAAGATTCACTATGACTGTATACTCACACCAACTGCCCAGGCATCTTTCATTTACGTATAAAATTTTGCTTAGTAAATAACTTCGACTCTGTGTTAGTGTATTAGGAAAAGTCCTATAATGAGCCAGGGTCTTTCCAGAATGTTCCCTGCTTTCAGGCCTACGATTACCGTGATAGGCAGGCCTAAAATACACAAGAAATGTCAATGGATGGAACAGTGCTAAACACAACTGCATGATTCAAATGCATATGTATTAATATCGCTCAAAATATTCTTTTTATGTAACTCCCTTTGCAAAATTGATGTAATTTGTACAATCTAAATATTAAAAAATAATAATATATCCATCTTCTGAAGTTCAGGACCACAGTTGGGGACAGTAATTCAATAAATATCATAATATTAATACTAATAAATATTCATTACATTTCCAAACATCCTATCACTATGGAAACAGGTTAACTTGGGAGAGACATTTCAAGATTTATAGTGTTTTTTATTCCATGGAATATAAAATAAACATGCAGCTGCTGTGCTAGTCCTAAAGGACACGCGTGGTAGAGCACATACACTGTTAACATTTGCTTACAAAAGGTGTCAGAAAATGTTCGGTAGTTGATATGTCCAGTTTCATGTCATCAGTGCTCTTGTATCACATCGCAGGCTAGTGTGATTTTCTCAGTTGTGACATCCCCAAGGTCAAAAATATTTAAGTTGCGTTTACCATCAATAAAATAGGAAAGATGTTATTCCCAAACCTTATACTGTTCAATAATTCAAGTGTTATACATAACCTTGTAAAAATGCTCATGCCATCAATCCATCCCTACATCCATCCATCAGTACATCCATCCATCCAATTAACCATAAAATGGTTAATAAACATTATTATACACATTCCAGCTTGGTTGGTTTGTAAACAAAAAAACAAATATGATTTACATTGTGAGTCATAAGTATAACCAAAAAATTCGTCCTCTCCTAATTAAGAGTATTCTATTGCTGTGATATCTACATTCCAGAAGCTCACATTTAAATGTTATCATGCTGCTGTGGGTGTAGAACAACCAAATTCAGCACAAAAACATGGCACAACGATAACAAAAACTAAAACAAAACAAAACAGGAGGACAAGCATAGACTGGCTGAAGGTGGGACACAGCCCAGTGAAGGTTCCTAATTTTAGAAATGCTTATTTATAAATCCACTTCTGTGACTATCCTCAACAAATTAAGTTTATACAGTATCGTTATTTAATAAGGAAAACCCCATCTTCCAAAATCTCAAGGACACTAGCTCACACATCCCTACCAAATTTATGTATAACATAACTGGAACTGGAGCATCAGCTTTCAATGTGATTTAGTGAGCCTATAGATGAGAAAAGCATTAGATCTGGTAGGCGTCTCAGGGCTGTCTAGGACAGCTGAAACCAGACACCTCATGGAATCCCTCCGATTTAGTCCAAATCAGAAAGGCTGGGTTCATGCAGATAAAACGCTGCCCTTGAAAGAAAGTGTCTCACCATGGACTCCTGCTCTTGGAGACAGAGAGTGAACACAGTGGGGCCGAGCCGTAGCAACAAGATAACCCCCCTTCACATTAAAAGCCAGCATACAGCGTTGGCGATAACCCCTCTTCACATTAAAAGCCAGCATACAGCGTCGGCTGGATGAACAGCTTATTACTTAGCATGATGGATTTCTTGGATATCGTGGTCGCCTCTTCTGTGAATAAATACATAGCAATGATAGCATGTTGGCGCAGGCCTGAGCACTTTTCCTGCCTCCGATTCTATGTATGTGCGGTTTATTCTATTTGCATATTCTTTTTTCCTATGAGATCTTGCTCTGTACCCCATTTTCCAGTAGTGTAAGTATGTACCCTATGAGATCTTGCTCTGTACCCCATTTTCCAGTAGTGTAAGTATGTACCCTATGAGATCTTG
>JABFEB020000038.1:1355934-1371918 GCA_019775895.2 Stomatorhinus ivindoensis | reverse complement strand
CTATGAGATCTTGCTCTGTACCCCATTTTCCAGTAGTGTAAGTATGTACCCTATGAGATCTTGCTCTGCACCCCATTTTCCAGTAGTGTAAGTATGTACCCTATGAGGTCTTGCTCTGTACCCCATTTTCCAGTAGTGTAAGTATGTACCCTATGAGGTCTTGCTCTGTACCCTATGTTTTCTTGGATTGCCTCCAGCCGCCTCCCTGTTACACTCTGCTGGACATACATTTTAAAGATGGATGGAATGCTGTGCCTCATTACGTTATAACATTACATTTATTTGGCATCAGCTACTGTCCAAATAAAACTACAAATGAAGAAGGACTTGGACTCAGACACCAAGGTCAGCCAGTATTCGGCACCCCAAGATCAGTGAGGGTTAAGGGTCTCATTCAAAACTTAACTGGCATGATTATTCTGCCAGCCTCAGGATTCAACACCACAACCATCTGGACATATGCTTGGATGCCTAACCTACTGAACTAAACAACTGCATAATAAACGCAGTGCATACAAACTAACTAAATTTGTGCGAATTAATATGTATATATTAATATGTGTGTGAGTATGTATTATTACGTTTTTGTAGCAGATGCAGGAGTAGGGTACACACCTGAGGTAGAACTTCATGGAGCTTGTGATGGTGTTTACATCCCAGTCACCAATGTTGAAATCCACATCTCCTGGGCATTTTGGATCTATTAGGTAGAAGATACAGTCACTGATTTAGCTTTTATCCAAAGCGAGATACAATTTAGAAAGCAGGGTCAGCCAGCACCAGGGTTAAGGGCCTTGGTAAAAGCCCAAAAGTGACGTCACTCCGACCATGCAATTTGGTGGGTGCAGCAACGCGTTGCACCATCATGAGCTCATTACCTCTGTCTTACTAAGGATTCATTTATTCCTAACTGTAAGGAATTTAAAGTTTTGTGTGTCCAGTTACTAAAAACATTTTTGTGCATTGGTTGTAACTTCCTTAATTATCTATCAAACTTAATGATGGACATTTTCAAAGTGCAATCTTTATCTGAGAGTAAAACAAATATATCCCGCATCAACAACTTCAGACCGCTGAACACCCGTGTCATGTTTTTTCACTCCCTGGACTATGAATACTGCATAGCTTACCGTCTAATATATCCCAGTGTTTGACACACGCCATTTTTTCTAGATAGTCAGCATTTTTGCTTCATGCGGGGGATGTTATAATGTTGTGGCTCATTGGTGTGTGTATATACAATGTAATTCTTCGACCACCAACACCCAAACATCAGTGGTCTTCTCTCTGGTGTCTTTTATTGAGCAAATGAGCATGAACACTTTTGAGCTGCATAATTTCCTTACCAAAAAAGGAATTTAAAACTTTTTGCACTTGGATATTGCTGCCAACTGTTCTGTAGACACCCTCTTGGGTAAGCCCTGATAAAGAGAGGGAATAAAAAAGATGTCTTAAAAGACATTTTAGCCAGCAGAAATTTATAGCCTGTGCTCAAAGACAGAATAGCCAAATAAATTTCCAGTAGCTTTTCTTTGTAGCATTTGCAAATGAAAGATTTTGCTCCCTCCTTCAGCTGGCAAGTACTACCACATTGCAGCAAAGCACTGAGGAATGATGTTTTACTAGAGACTAGTTAGGGCCAAATTAAATAAAGATTAGATGTCTTGCCATTTAATCAAAATGAAAGCGTAAGAGAGAGAAAGACAGAGACAGAGAAGAAAGAACCGCACCTAAAAGAAATTCAACATTTCTGAAATTCATTCCAAAGATGCATTTCCCCCCAACTACAATCATAACACATATACTCTGTAAATGTGTAGTAAATCTGGATGATAAATATTTATTTTAAAAGTAAAAAAAAAAGTTAAAAGCATAAACATTAGAATATTCCAGAATGCTTAGATGAAACAGAACAGTTCCATTTTGAACTTCACACAGGAGGCTAACGTATAATAGGATAAAAACACATAAAGCTAATATGAATGGGATAAACACACACAATTAAAATGACTAGATTATGACATTTAGCTGTCAATAACGCCAATTTAAATAAAGTTTAAATGACCCTACCTTTCATTTCAACAAAATTAATGCACTTCCTGACAAACTTGAATCCAACTTCATTGAGCTCCACTATAAAACAAATATTCAAATAGAAAGCGTGTTATGTGCTGCGATTTATATGTACAATACGTTTAGAAAGACAGCGAAAAAACAAATGAACACTGTGAAACATTTAGTGTCATATATACTTTTTTTAAATCAGGTGTCAACAATACATACTCTCAGCTTGCTTTTGAATTGGTGAATGATATATCTGGAATGAAAATACAATGTAAGATGTAATACATTTAGTGATCAGCAAAGGAACAGAATGACCAACTGGACGAGACTTTTTCAGGCAATTCATTTTTAATTATCTAATAATTGTAATGCATTTGTACGTGATAGCTGATGGAAAAAAATTCACACTGGGCCACCATTAAAGTCTCATAACCAAATGACACTGGAATTAATAATAATAATGATAATGATAATAATGATGATGATAAAACATACAGGTTCTTTTCCATCCATTGCCTCCATCCACAGCTTCCTATTCGCCTCAGAAAGGGCTTGGAGTGTAACTGGTGCAGTTCTGCACAAACAATAACAGAAGGCACAGCTATTACCGGAGGTACAACTAAAATGTACTTTTATGTTTGTTTTGCAGCATAAGCCTTGATATATGGCAACTTTTAACGTATATGTGCTTTCCTGCTTGATGATGGGCATGAAAGAAAGACATTTTGCAGACCCCCTAATCACTCACAAAACTATCAGCATTAACAGTATTACAACCCCCTCTGACTAAGAGGGCAATAAAAATATAAATAACAATGAATTCTGTAACAAAAGGATATCCCTTCTTAACCAGTATATAAACAATGTATTAGGCATGGAGCGACATATCGTGCAATAATCACTTGCAGTACAAATTTATAATGATTTGAAACGTGGAAATAATTCATCACGAAATACCTCAAATTATTATTAGGCTGCCTAATCTTTCCATAGCCGTAACTGCATTTAGACAGTAGAGGGCGCAACAACTCGGCTCCCCCCCCAATCAGCATCCAACCTAACCTACATCCAGCCCTGCAAGCATGCAAAATGGCCTATTTCTTATTAACTTCTTAATTTCATGTAAAAAATATTTTGCAGGAAGGGTAAAAAAAAAACGCACAACCATGTTTTTGTTTTGTTGCTTGTTTTTTCAATCGCTATTTGCAGGCACATTAAAAAAAACATCCTTCTAAAAGACTGTAAAAGTTCAGCTAGTTACCTTGAGACAATGTTGACCTTGTTTAATTTTTTAAAACAAAAAGTAAATCTCATACACGAAAACATAAACAATTATCATACTGATTATATACAACTATACCATTGAAATATCCATCCATCCATCTTCTACAGATGCTTATCAAATGCAGGGCCTGTTGGAAACAACAGGTGCAAGGCAGGGCATCCTCCAGAACAGGGCGGCAACCCATCGCACCATTTAAATATATCCACAATCGTGTACTGTATACATGTACCCCACTTCCACAATCGTGTACTGTATACATGTACCCCTCTTCCACAATCGTGTACTGTATACATGTACCCCACTTCCACAATCGTGTACTGTATACATGTACCCCACTTCCACAATCGTGTACTGTATACATGTACCGCTCTTCCACAATCGCGTACTGTATACATGTACCCCTCTTCCAAAACTGCTTATCAGGGAATGGGTCACGGTGAACCTGAGGCATAGGACACTCTGGGCAAAATGCCAGTTTATCACTGATCACAAGCTCTCTCTCTCTCTCTCCCTCTCCCTCTCCCTCTGTCTCTCTCTCTCTCTCACACACACACACACACAATCAGACACATTTTCTGGTCCTGTGGGGACAACGGAATCCACAGGGGGAAGATAACGATTTAGCACAGAGAAAGATGGGAGCAGTAATCAAACCTACAGCGAAAAAGGTGCAAGACAACCCCGGTAATCACTGAGCCAGCATGCCACCTTCTTATACATTTATAGTCATTTGCATATATTATTTCAACCGGTCACTAATTGTTACAGGCCTTGTATGTGTGCCTGTGTTGTGTGTGTGCCTGTGTTGTGTGTGTGTCTGTGTTGTGTGTGTGTGTCTGTGTGTGACTCTCTCTCCCTCTCCAGGTAGGAGACTCATCTGCAATCACTCGTTACCCACAGGTGTGAGCGGCCTTTAAATTCTCTCTCTCTCTCTCTCTCTTTCTCTTTCTCTCGCTCTCTCTTTCTCAGACTTCTGCAGACGGCCTGGCAGCAGTATATGGCAATTGTCCCCATGTGCTTTCCTCCTTTGTTTTTACTTGTTTTTGATGTGATAAATACCTTTCAACTAATCTTTGTTTCTTGTGTCTGTTTTATGTTGCCTCCCTTCGAGCTTTTGGGTTGTAACACTAATGTCACACATAACATCAAAACACCAATAGATAACAACAGAAATAAGCAATAAAGTTAGATACAGGGACACACTGTTGGGGGGAATTAGTTAAGGGACCATGGGGATTCACATAGCCCCTCCATTTCCCACCTGTTTCCCCACAGCGTGCACAAGTGCCCCCCCCCCCCCAAACAAACTCTTTTCATGTAACCATATACCTCACTGACACTACCACAGCTACAGGCTAAGGCGATACATACATCTGCCAAAAAAGTGATATGATTTCTGTACTCAAGGTGTAAAATGCATGAAAACCCTGCATTTGGCAACCATAAAATACAACCTCTGCACAAATGGTTCCAGGTATTGAACCAATCTGAAAGTTTTACTGCTTTTTTCTCTGGATTGGCACGCATACAGTGACGGGAAAAATACAAAGAACCGGGCTTTAATGTTGATCCAGTCCCAGCACTGCACACTAGCGGGAAAAAGGCTTTACAGACTGCAATTCACATCCTGTGTATGTGTTACCCAGTTTACTGTAACAAACATTTCTTATACTACTCTGTTAAATACAAATATCAACATAAATAATTCACCCTACCATCAAATTTTATTTTGCTAGCAGATACCCAACATTGAAAGGTGTCTAACAAATCTGTGTAATCTTCTATATGTTTAGAAATATTAATTTTATTGTTAATGCTAACATCCCATATAACGTATTATAAGTCACTTATATAGTAGAGTGGTTGTGTAATTTGTAAAATCTAAATACAAAATACATACATACAGTGCAGTCCTCATGTACTTAGACAGTGACACATTTTGTATTATTTTGGTTCTGAGGGTTGAAATAAAATACTGTTTATAGTGTTTCATATCAAACACATTTTGACGGTATAAAGAGCCAAACTATTTTTTTTTAAGTGTTGCTGTCCAAATACTTATGGACTGCACTATACAATTAAGCATTTTCAAACTCACTGCACCTCCAAATAATGCTTCTATTATTTTCTTCTGCAACCAAACCGTCTTCCATCATACCACCTCTACGATGCCTTATACAATGAAAATTAAATTTCACCATCGCATGAACGAACCTTAAGTATTTCAGCAGTGCATACTGGTGACGTGCCCAGATGATACTCACAGTATCCCAATAAACACTAACAAGAATGTCTTCCTTCGACACACTGCATGGCTAGACGAACACCGCTTCAGTTCCCAAACCTCTCCTCAGGGGCACCTCAGCCATTCCACGTATTTATTACATTTCACCGCCAGCTCAATTAATTAACTTAATTAGTAAAATAAATCATAAAGTGATGTACTGATTAGTCTCACTTCAGGTGTGCTAGGGGTTGATGGGGAGTATGTGACGGTGGCTACAATATTTGGGTGACTTGAGGAGAGGTTTTGAACCTGGCACTTTGACAGACATAATATCATAGTTTTACACCTAAGTGAAGTTCATTTAAACACTTTTAAGACTTTCACACAGTATTGTATAATATATATCTACATAAGCCTCCAGGCTAAATGAACTGTCATAATTAAATTTTTTCACATTATGACATGTTTTTGTAGCAATGAAATGAAATGATCAGCAGAGAGGGGGTAACAGCAAATTCCTGGCTGATTAGAAATTTTATCACTTTGATAAACATTTTATAGGGGAATGCAATTTCACCTTTCACATGTTTCTATATCGAAGCAGAAGCGTTTGTCTATTGACTCACTCCTGCGTCTGATGCACAATTTAAGTTTCAACTCCACAGGGCCCTGTAAGGAATAAGGAAAGAACAGGAATGGTATTGCAAAAAAGAATTTTAAAATAGTTCAATTAAAAAAGCTAGAAACATCCATTATAACAGGCAGCCCCCGGTAAATTTTAGTAACTGAAACTTCCAAAATCTAGCAGGAGAAAAAAATATTGGCGCTTGTGAAGAACCAAAAAAAGGCATCTTGAATGAATGATATCACATTTGCTTAACAGTGTTGCACACAATCATTAAATGTAATTATGAATATTTAAAAATAAATATTATAATTCAATAACTTACCTGTTTGGTAACAGGTTTCTGCTCTGCAGGGACCATAACGAGTAGCTTGTTCACTTTGTAATACTTGCAGTAATATTTCACCCATGTAATGCCCAGAGCCCCTTAAACATACATGAAGAATTACATATAATTAATGTGGATAAGGATCATGAAATATACACTACAGAACTGAAAAACAAGAGCATTTGCCAGTTCAGTTTATAGAGCAATACCTTGTACGAGCATTATTTATTGCTATTCAACAATTAGAACGATTATACTGGAATTTAACCAGAAGGAGAGAAATATGCAGATGGTTAAATTTCAAGAGTTGTAAAATATTAAAAATAAATTGGCTGGTTTGCTGAGGACATTTGCGAAATGGATTACACTTTTCCTGTGAGTACAGGTAGCCTTCAATGGTGGGCTGGCCGGGAATTTTGCACATCTGAGGAGAGCCTTTCATTCTCCTCATGAGCTCCTCCATCTCCTCACGGGTGCTTTCAAAGTGGTTCCTTGTCTGAGGGACATATTGATTCAGAGGATGTCAGACAGCACTTGAGCTAAAGAAGCCCCCCCCCCCCAAAAAAAAATACTGCAACCCATTAATAATAAGTACTCACATTTTGCAAGCTGAGCTGAAGCTCCTGCTTGTACGGCATGAAGTCTTGAGTTGTCTCAAAGGTGAGGTTATTCAGTGTCAGGAGACTCTGGAGGAAAGCTAAGACCTGCATTGCAGAATGCACACTTCTTTAAAGTCATCTGTGTAGTTTTATCCATACATAGGTAACAGGTGGCATAGACAGGCTCCACTGAATTTGGGACCTAAACCTTATTGCACTTACAGGTTCTACCACGTCAAATTTCTTCCTGTCTTGCACCTGCTGGATCTGGTAGACATACTCCACTGAGGAATCGTAGAAGTTTAACCTCTCTTTGTCGAGCTGCTCATCAGCCTGGAATTTTACCAAGCCGAGAAAGTCAGGAAGGCGAAATGGGAGGGAAACCATATAGAGAAACCATATAAAGTAAAATAGGATGGTTTACAAAGTGGCAACGTTCCCTATGCTGCTATTTACCCTGCAGTTCTGCTCAGGCTTACGTAACAAAAATGACTGGAACATGGTGGAGCGTCAGTGATGTCTGGGGTCACTTTAAAAGTTTCATTCTAAGCGCCTGACAGACTAGGGAAATTTTGATATCTTTAAAGTCAGTTTGCCCACCTATCATTTAATCAGGATTGCTGCAGGAATCTCGTCAAAATGAAGAGATGCAAGAAACTCAGATTTCCTCATTTTTAAAGTTCTCTGTGGCGACATGTTTACTAAACAGGTCGATCAGGATTCCACATACTTTTCAGTAAGTATAATTAAATTCTATATTCCGTAGCCTTTGCTGGTAGGTTTACATTTCGTGGGAATGTTTCTCTCTTTGGATAAAACTATTTTGTAAGTATAAATATACAAATATAACATGGGATTTGGTGTCCTGTTCTGGATGTAGTAAGCAAAGCCGGTGGATGGACGATTTTCAGGTCACAAGATTTAGTCCCTTTTATGTTGTTTTAAACAAAAGTATTGGTAACATATTACTTGATGGGGTTACAAATAATATACTAGTACATTCTTAATTAATACAGAACCTAAGTGTTAGTTATGTACTGATCCCCTGTTCGTTCATTAATCAATCATAACTGTTCACGTATTTCATGCAGTTACTATATTTGTTCATGATTTATACTTAGTTACTGAGTTACTAAGTTACTTGTGTCCCCTAAGGTGTTACCAAAGCATCTGCTTATTCAGAATAATGTAATGCAATAAGTAATATCCACAGTACAAAACCAATATTAACTCACCTCTTGTAAGTGAGTTTCCTTTTTTCTGGATGATAAGTTTAAATGTTTGTCCAACACCGAATAATATTTCTCGCTTTCTTTCTCAAATTTCTTTTTTTTCTCCTAAAACACAAAAGCACTTTTTCAGTACAAAGGTTCAACTGATCTCTTCAGAAAGATGAAGTCATTTTACAAATCGATTAAAATACAAATATTGCAGTTATGGAAAAAGCCACTATTAAAATAAACAGAAATAAATATACATTCTAAGTACTGCACAATTAAGAGAAAAGAAATACTAAAATCTATTTTATATATTACAGTATATATAGCATGTAATTAAGACTATTGACAATAAGACTAAGAATTAACAGCCCAAAATGACAACATTCAACAATCAAGGAACATTTATCCTGAACATTCAAAATGAAACAAATTTCAAAGATATATTAATGATACCCTGATTGTGAACTATTTTGATTTATACAGCATTCAAAGAGTAAAACTGGACAGAATACTCAAATCTTTAAGCTATAATGATCATGTAATTGGATTTGTAGTTGGTACAGTATGTACATGCAATTACCAAACAGCTATTAACACATCTACACTGACAGTCACAGCTCAAAAGTTTCAGAAATTATGTGTAAAGGAAGAATGGTCAGACCATTCCATTATGTATTTTTTTGTAATAATTCTGGTATGCCTGATTTAGCCATTTTTCAGCATGAGGCAGTTGGAACATAGAAGTATCTTCAAAGCATAAAGCATGACATGGAAGAGCGCATTGCCTTCTGTTGTAAAAAAGCACGCTTAAAGGCAGCTGCATGAGCGTAGTGGTCTGGAAACACAAGCAGGGCCAGTTCCGGACTGGGAAGAACCCCTACACTGGTTCCGGTACCGCACTGGTGGAAACAGGGAATTGGTGTAAAATGTGGAAACTGAACTTACTACCACTAGAGTGAAATCTTACATTTACAGTTCATTAAGAAAGCCAGTAGGCAGTAATACTGAGCAATAACATTCCTTCTAAGGGCGCTGGTACAAGTTTAAAACTGCAAGAATGTATTTATGATTGCAAGCTCTTTCCACCGTGTTGAACTGGCTCCAGCTAGAAAAGCTCTCTTGGCGGCCAGTCAGCTCTGCTTGGCCCACACAGTTAGGTCAGACTGTGCGTTTGTCGTTCCGCGCCATTCGGCGGAGAGGATCTGCACCTAATTAGCACTGACGTGATAGACTGCAATCTGGACTGGCCGTGGGCAGCAAGGAAACAGAACCAGGGTGGGTCTGAGGCACTATCTATAGGCTTCTCTATCTTTATGCGATTTCTGACTCCGAGGTTCACTTCCATATTACATAGAAAACAGCAAATAAACATTTATTGCATCTATAATGTGCAGTTTCAGTTAAGTGCTTGCACCCAGCAAACATTCACTATTTAAACCATGTTTTTTTTTCCTTAGCTGTGAGACATTCCAATGACTGAGAAATGTCTTTCTAAGATTCCCCCCTTCCCATCTAATGCACACCACCTGCTGGTGGTTCTCCGTAACATTACTGCGCATCAGCACAAAGAAAACAGGAAAACACACCAAAAACAAATTAACAAATATCACATTACACTGTTCTTTTTGTTGGTAGATTTAATACATACATACACACGCACAGACATACATACATGAACAGTACACATATACATATATTAAAAAAACATATACACGGTACTGTGCAATAGTGTTATGCTGCCAAATTGATTTTTAAATGATCTTCGTGTTGATGTAAAACTATGATGTTATGCCTGTCAAATTGTGTTACTTAACTAAAATCAACCCAGTATTTTCTGCAACCCTCTAATACAGCCATGGATTTTTTTACTTGACCGTTATAACACCTCACAGAGCTGGTCAATATCTCATTTAGTTTTTTAACTAATTAACTGATGAAATTTAATAACTACATGGAATGTTTGAGGTGCCCCTAAGGAGGGGTATAAGAACATAAGAACATAAGAAATCTACAAACGATCAAGCTTGTTTGGGGAGAACTTAACTAATAGCTCAGAGTTGTTAAAATCTTATCTAGCTCTAATTTAAAGGAACCCAGGATTTTAGCTTCCACTACACTAGCAGGAAGACTATTCCATACTCTAACTACATGCTGCGTAAAGAAGTGCTTCCTCAAATTTGTTTTAAAATGTTCTCCCGCTAATTTCCACTTATGACCATGAGTTCTAGTATTCAAACCAGGGGTCTCCAACTCCGGTCCTGGAGAGCTACTATCCAGTAGGTGTTCTGTCCCACTTGGCGTCTGATGAGCCACACCTGTTCCTGGTATTTACCTGAGAACAGGTGCAGCTCATCAGAAGCCAGGTATGATAGAAAACCTACTGGATGGTAGCTCTCCAGGACTGGAGTTGGAGATGCCTGATTTAAACTAATATTTGCGCAGCCATTTGGCTGAACAGCATCCAGACCTGTTAGAATCTTATATACCTGGATCATGTCCCCTCCTTTGCTCGAAGCTAAACAGATTCAGCTCAGCTAACCTCCCCCAATAAGACATTCCTCCAAGACCAGGAATCATTCTCATAGCCCTCCGTTGCACCTTTTCTAAGGCATCAATGTCCTTCTTAAGGTATGGTGACCAAACCTGCACACAATATTCTAGACGGGATCATGCCAAGGAATTATATAAATGTAACATCACCTCCCTTGACTTAAACTCCACACACCTAGAGATGTAACCCAACATTCTATTGGCCTTTTTTATTGCTTCACCACACTGGCGAGAGTGGGACATAGAAGCATCAACATACACACCGAGGTCTTTCTCATAATCAGCTACCCTTATTTCAGTGGAACCCATAAAATCCCAGTACTATATATTTCTGCTCCCTGCATGGATTACCTTACATTTATCTACATTAAATTTCATCTCCCAGGTATCAGCCCAATTGCTAATTAAATGAAGATCCCGTTGTAGCCTCTGTGCTCCTAGTTTAGTATCTGCTACACCACCCACGTTGGTGGGTGAAGCAGTGTTCATCTGGCCATCCAACTAAATATCAATAACTTTTTGGAGAATAAAAGAAATTCTTATTAGCGTCTATTGTGTTACTCTTAATTTGCATGTGTTCTAATGTTAAATTGTGTTTTTTGACTTCAGAAAATATACACGTCCCCTACCGCTTTAAACATTTTATGACTGCCTATGATGATGCTTGTACAGCACTATATATATGGAATAAATATATTGTATATGCTGTAAATAGGTACTGTGCATATAAAGCAAACAAACAAACTGTGTGTGCGCAGGCGCGTGTGAGAGAAAATTTTTACTTATTTATTTGTTTGTTTGTGCCTGTTCGTTTGTTTTATATTTTATGTCACCGTGACCAGAATAAGCTGGATTGGTGGAAATATATGCACTTTATACATGCGATACAGTTATCTTTCAATATTCATCCAAGCCTGTCTTTCTTAAAACAAAACCGAGACAACTTATATTTGCACCTGTAAACAATTTGTTATTAAGTACTAAACTGTGAGTTAATCATGGATTATATAAAGAACACGTATTACTGGCATATGATGCAGTTAAACCAATGTGTGGGCAGTGGTGTCTTAAGGGTCAGGGAAGCGCCCTTGTAATTGAAAGACTGCTGGTTCGAATCCCTGACCAGCAAGGCACTATTGAGGTGCCTTGAGCAAGATACTGCTTCCCACGTACTGAATTAGCTGCCCCCTGTTATGATGTCACATATGGGTTACAACATTTCATTGTTGTGCTGTGGTGTGTCAACACTGACCACCAAATTCTGAAACTGTGCTTTGTTACACAACATGGAAACCATAGAAGATATGAGCAGATTTCAGAACAACAATAAAAAACATGAAAATATACTGTTTATACTGTTAACTCTAGTATTTTTATTGTCCCTTGCATTGATTGTAAACTGTCAGATTTGGTTAGATTTCCAGAATTTTCTGGCTAGCTAAACATGTTCTTTGATCTATTTCGTTTTCTCCACATGCAGAACACAACAGAATCCTATGACTAAAATGATTCTGCAGTCAATTGAAATGAATTCACAAAAAAGGGTTGTGAAAGGATGTTGTGGGCAATGGCGTTAGGGCCTGACGTGTGCACAAAATGACATGGACAGATTTTTTTGTACACCTTATGGATGATTCATGGATATTCAGGGACGAAGTACGTAGCCTCTCTCAGGTCACCAAGATTCAAGTTGATGACATTTGACAAAGCCAGGAAGTCATCAATGAGAAACAGGGAAGAACCAGGCTGCAGTTCACAACAAATGTATATTTCACAGTCGCATACCCACAAACTGACATGAGTGAAACAAACATTTTTGCTGTAGTCTCTTCATTTTTTTCCAGAGCTGAATATGCTGAACATGCAAGTGCTGCAGAAACTGCTTCTCTGTCTATCAGGTGGGTGAAGAAGAAACTTAATGTACGCATTAAAAGTGGAAGTATATAGAGCTGCGACTGAAACTATTATAACAAAACAGAAACCACCACATATTTCAGAGGAAGTGAAACAATCTCTGTAGAGAATCATCCCTGATACAGGACACTTGTTTTGTATGGACTCCCGGCACATACCTTTGTAACTCCTATCTGCTCTTTCCGGAACTTCTCCAGTGGTTTAATCAGCAAGTCACAAGCATTCTGAACCTGCAATAAAAGTGGAGGCAGCAGCAGAATTTCATTCCCCTTCACAGACCCCTGACTCACTCTTTTACGTGCAGCCTTACCCCACATTTCGGAGACTTTATCACAGATCCAAAACTAAGGGTGTCCGACAGGTCCAGTTAGCCAAGGTGGCAGTGAACGTTGCTTCTAAAATATACTGTAGTGTATTTGGAAAATTTAATGATGCAACTACACTTAACTCATATATGTACGAATTAAATGACTTTAGCAGGTTTTTAGAAATGACCTACTGCACTCTAAGTGAGATCTTCAAGAGGTTGTTGAGTTAGAGATTTCAGACTCAATTGCTCCAGCAGAGGGCAGTCTTTCTACCTAAAAAGTATGTCACGAGTTTTACTCACCTATGTCACACGATCTTATCACTCAATAATCATAACAATAGTGGGAGCGGTCAGCTTCATTTTGGTTTTGATAAATTATTGGGTACACGATTTGGAAAAACACTGAGTCAAAACAGACAACAAATGACCTATTTACAGACAAGCAAACATAAAATTCAAAACAAGGCATGACTCGACACAGACCAACATTGTACTGTAAGTCAGGTTCAAATGCAAATTGGGGTATTACAATTTAAGAGATAGTCACACCTGAACGGGTTCTATAACCTATCAAGACATACCAGAATTTAATATAATGTTCTGATTCTTTGCTCTTCTTTGTTGTGCCAAAGTTTTTTTTTTTTGACAAAGGTTTTAATTCTGTCCCACTGCAGAATGGATCTGCCATCAACAGGGTCATTTCATTAATCATCATTACCATCATAAGCACCACTTGTAATCCAATTTTCAGTGGTTGTTTGTGAGGTTTGTCCACTTCTAAAACAATTTCCAATGGTCAAGAATGATTATTTTTATTTTCATGTTAGATTTGTCCAGTGAGACCTATAGCCATCAATTTTAAGTGGGAAGTGTTTCATGTTTACATTCATAAATACTGTCTAAGTCTACTGTGAGGTAAATTATTTGCATTATAATTAACATCCTCCTCATGTGAAACAGGGCAAATGTTTGGCTACTTTAATTGTATGCACTGAATCACTTACGAGCTCCTTCTATGCACAACATTGTCACAGCAAGCCTGAAGCCTAATACCTTAAGTACACATTATAATATCATACAGGGTGTTTCCCTGCACACAGGTACACAATCACACACGCGCGCACACACACACACCTACCCAGTCCCAATCTTAACTATAAATAACCAAATGAAATGCAAGACTTTTGGGTATTTTAGTGTTTTGATCGCATTGATTTTTTTGTAACATTGAGGTTTATACTGTGTCACAGGCTAAAAAGTAACAGGTTTTTCACATTGTGGTGACATTTGGTACAACAGCTAAATTTTCCCACAATGTTGTAAATATAAACCTTAACATGCGTGTGTATGCATGTACACGCACGCAAACACACACACACACACATGTTGGGTAAACTTATCTTTATGGGGACCGCTCATTCATTTCTATGGGAACGCACACACACACACACACGCATACACACACACACATACACACACACACAATTTAGACAGTAATACTCCTAAACCACATGACTTCCAACAATCACAGAAAATGTGCAAATTCCAGAGAGACAGATGAACATCACTCTGATATCACATCACATCTATGATATGACATCACAGAGCAACCTATGTGAGTGAACCAATCTATTTTATAGTGACCTCTTCAAAACAAACCAATATTTTAAGTAGGATTTCTTGTAATAAGGAAAAGCAAGTATAAGGCCAGCGTAGGAAAATGCCCGTAATATCTATGGCATGTATTCCAAAAGGAGAATTGGTCGACCAGAGTATAAGAAAACAAGTTATCTGATGCCATTGCTCTCAGAACAAAGACAGATGTGATTGAAGAACAGCACTCTATTGCACACATGTATCATACTTACCAGCATCATTCTGTCTTCCTCCACTTCTTGCAGCAAGCCAGAAAACTCCCGAAAAGACTCAGCTGAGAAGAGATCACACTTATTTTTTAAAAATACAGTCATGTGAGGAAAGGATATGCAGTGTCCTTCATACTTCAGTATAAAACTTGTGCCTGAGACACAAAATGGGAATACAATTACCTACAAGTCCCAGAGACGTGTTTACGCCTTCATATATAGTCAGCAGAAATGGGATTAGCACACCCTATGTTCAGCCATTATTTTCTGATAGAAAGATACTTAGAAAGTCATACACAAGTTCAATCTGTCCACTTTTCATACATATGGTAATGCACTCAATAATATATTCTGTATATGGGCTATACAGGTATTCTTTCTTACACAGATCATCTAAAGAAAGTCAAGATGCGTAACCCAGTGTCTGTGGCAAGGATTAGTGTTTAGAAGATGTAAACGAAAAAAACTGCATGTTTTTGGGCTGAAGAAAGAAACCTCTGTGAACAGGAGAAGAATATGTCACACAACACAGACAGACAGACAGACAGACAGACAGACCACACACAGACAGACAGACAGACAGACAGACCACAGACAGAGAGACAGACCAGACACACACGGTGTATGGTGGATACGGTGCAGCCAAAGATGCAACAGCTGAAAAGTTTTAATAAAATAAAATATACAGTGGAACTGAGTCTCGGGCTTCTTACTTTTTCATCTTCACAGAGGGTTAAAGGACCATTGCCAAAATACTTAGCTAGCAACCTGGGAATTTTTAGGTTAAATAATAAGTACACACAATCCCCCAGTTACAAACGAGATTTATTCCTCAAGTCCGTCTCGAATTTGTAAATAAGTCGAAACAGGTAATTTAGTTCTTATTTGGCATCAGTAACTCAAATGTCTGTCTTACTATAGGGTGATTCCATCTCAAATCAACCAGTGGGTTCCACCACATGATCACAGATTTTGCTGATTTTTTCACCAATTGTTG
>JABFEB020000038.1:1316641-1355834 GCA_019775895.2 Stomatorhinus ivindoensis | reverse complement strand
CATCTCCATATGACATATATCCAGTGAGTTATCAAGGAAAAGAGGATTTCAAAAAGGGGCGTGGCACGTCTCGAGGCCAAAAATACAGATGGCTGCCATTTTTTAACGAGCGGGAGTTGGGACAAAAAAATTGGGGGATTTTGTTCTCATACCAATACCAACAATTGGTGAAAAAATCAGCAAAATCTGAGACGTGATGGTGGAAAATTTCTCTTCCACTGGTTGATTTGAGATGGAATTACTCTATAATATATATATATATATATATATACACATATACATACACACACACACGGTACCTCCAGCCGAAGCCATGCAAAGTTTTCATGAGCTTCACAAAGGAGTGTCATTATTAACCATTTAGCTGAACTCCATATAATGAACATAAGCTTCATGGCAGTTCCTTCCTAAATACAAGGTGTCCATATGGACGTTCTTCACCTGGGACTCCCTGTAGTGCTAATATTCCGAGACAGCTTTAAAATTCTAGCAGATCATTGCTTATTCTCCAGATCAATAAGGATCTGGAGGCAGTTAGAGATGAAAAGGTTCACAAATTGTTGTCATACTTGCTTGCGTCAAAAAAAAAGGTAATCAAATTCTTTAAGGATCACGATCTTTCAAATCGGTCTTTGAAAAACGCACCCAAATTTGCCTCTCCCACACTGGCTGTGAAAAACTGTCAATTCAATGGCTGTCTGAATAGTTTCCAATAAAGCTGTAAGTTTTATAGCAAGCATAACTGACGGACCTATTGGGATAGGCCTGGGTATTCACCCTATGTGGGCTGATGCTGATCTTCTGTTGAGGACAAAGCAATGACTAACCGTAGCCAAGTCGAGGCTGACAAACTGGCTTAGCCCAACCCTCTTCTAGCTGCTTAGAATCATCACCCAAAACTTTCTACAATAGAAGCTGTGTTCGTTTCCTGCACTGTTAATCACTCGTGGCCACTGGGCCTCCCACGAGGAATGCCAACAGAATGAAGGTAGCAGCTGCTAATCATTCAAGAAAGTGGGTGTATCGCCTCTCACAGGGCTACTCAAATCCACAATAAGACAAGTTAGAAGGTGACAGGCAAACTACCTGCTAGTTTCTCTTTCTATCCCTGACCATAAACAGCCTAGAGACCAACCACTCAGAGGGGACTGCTGCCACCCATCTGTACCTCCTGTGGCCTCCAGGTGTGCCCAGCAGCATCAACAAGGAGAACATGTCCCTACTCACAGTGCCAACAACCTCCACATTCATTACTCTTCATAGATCATCCCCACACTGTCCCATTTATGAGTTTCCTCAGCTACTCTGTGTTTCTTAAGCATCCTATCCCAAAACACAGTCCGCCACGCATCTATTCCTCATCTCAATCCTGCTCAGATTACTCTCACTTAACTCTTGCGGTATGACTAAGGTTTGCTACTTTATCAGCTACTAAATAAAGTGTTAGTTCCAAATATAGTGTTAATTATTCCATTGTTTCAGTAACTAGCAGTAGTGTTTGTTATACATTTCTACAGTCTTTCCCCATCACCTGGAAGGCATCTTAGGGAAACCGAACTTGAACAGGCATTTGAAAATACAGTGGTACCTCAGTTCTCGAACTCATTTTAGACCACATCACATAGAATATGGAAATTGCGTCACTGTAAGTAATGAATGACTCGCTTATGGAGTCTGACCGAATGCGTGTCCTTGTCTGAGCCTTGAGACCTAAGTGTGGCATTTGATACCGTAGACTGTGGCATGAATTTGATCATGGGTTCTCATTGCCAGCCTAAGTGGTGCTAAGTGTACACGCCTGGCGAATGAGGGTGACTGATTGCGTTACTCCAATCAGGGGGTGAAACATTTCCTTTCCAGGCTTTTAAGAAGCTCTAAGAAAAATGGAAGTGGAAAACGGAGAATGGCTGCCCTGAGGAGAGCGCCACCTCCTGCCTGCTGGCGCGTGCTGACTGCAGACACCCTGCTATGATTTTCCCTGAAGTTCCACAATAACTTTGCTCCTTCTCCCATTATAAGACAATGAAATTCTTTTGCATCCATCATAATCCTTTGCTGTTATTAAAGGGCTGGCTTTGTCCTGGTTTGGGGATCTTATCTAACTTGGCACTATAAGTTTATGTGAGCAACAAACATCTGCATTAACCAGAGTGACCTATTATTGTTTATGCTGCATAAACTTGCTGAACAGAGTTGAGGTACGGACATGAGTTCGGACGTGGACTCCAGTCTCGGAAATGAATAGACTCTGCCTTATCACACACTCTGGGTGGGTGTTCAATCAGCTTGGAGATGGACTCGAACACCCGTGACTCTAAAAGCCTTCCCAAGTCCAAAGTGTACATCTGCAGCTTCCAGGCCAAAGATACACAACTATACATACCAGTCAAACCATGTGAGCTGTCACAGCTGTGAAAAATACAAAACCTTCTGTTGGATATGAGGAGCTTGATGGCTGCTAACTTCCTCCTACTAATCTAGATAAAACGGAAGTATTGTAACTTGGCTCTACAGGAGTTCAATGTTTGCTTAAGCTTGTAAAACTTGATTTTTTTCTGTTGAACTCAGTCACGTGTTTAAAAATCTTGGCATCGTAGTTTGATGCTCCCAAGCAGGGTTTTTTTTCCCCATTTGATGGACATAGCAAGATTTTTATTCCCTCTCCTTTATATAGCCAGGTTAGGAAGAGATTATTCATCTTTCCATTTCCTGTAGCCACTTGTCCCATTAAGGAAACACATGCAAACTCCAAACACATTGAGCCCCTGACCCCAGAGGTGTAAGACAACAGTGTGGCACCATATGCCGCCCCATGTGATTCACCTATGATCTGGGAACACTAATCCATGGCTTCATAAGAATAAGACAGCATTACTGTAACGCAGTACTGTCTGGAAATGTCGCTGACTCCTTAAAGACTTCAACTGGCACAGAGTTACTACAAGAATCAGGTAGTTGGCTCATATTAGCCCTGTAATGTATTCATGACATGTGCTTCCTGTTAAATTATGCATTGATTCTAAGATAACTATAACTAATCTGTAGATATTTGAGTGGCCTTGATTGTCTGTGTGATGTTTTAGTTGCATGCAACTCCACTGCTCTGCTATACTGTCAAGGGGCTGCTTATGTATTAATGGCCAGATTGTATAGAACCACTTGGGCTACAGAGTAATTTCCTATAGAGTTCACACAGCTGCGGGATTCAGGCTCACTCCAGGTCTTTAAGTAAGTGACAGAACAGTTTACAGCTTTTGGTAGTTACTCAGCGCCAGCTGGGGTTATAGTCTGAGGCAGAGGCCGAGGTGGGGATCACCATCATCAGCTTTGGATGAGCTGTACTGTGAGGGCTGTCACTCTGGCTTCGCATGCAGCCATGTGTTACAAAAGTGTTCACTTATCCCAAACAGCTGAAAAGCATGGCTGACTTACGCAGATATGTTTGCACAGCATAAGAAAGGTAACTTCCTTCCATCACTAATTTCACTTCCCCCATTTCTCTTCTGTTCTCCCCAAGTATCCAACCTCAACCCTCTACTGTATACGGATTAATTCTTAAGTGTTACTTTTGTAATCACTATCATAATGATTTATGAGATAAAGTTATCACATATTAGTAGTTATACCTACTGTATATGGGAATGATATCTTTTGCAAAGCACAGAATGATATTCTTGTATTGTAGTTACTGACATAAACATCATGTGGTTCAAAGGCAACATGGGCAATATACCTTTAAGGCAGATGAACACTACAGAGGAAATCTGTCTGATTGGGTGATTCAGATCAATTACACTACTTGCTGACTTATTCTAACTCAATTATTATTATTAGACCACTAATTACTCATTAATTTACTTTTTCAAACCCTTAAGACTTCCTAGCGCTGAGAATTTCTTCTTCAGATGAACCACTACGAAAAACAATATCTGCACAATCTCTTACTGCTTCATCCTGCTGCTTGGTTGTAGGATACCAACATAGAGTGACTTACGGAAAGTTATACTATTATAGAATATGCAGAAAACTTGAGTGCTGTGTAGACTTACCGATGTTCATCTCATCATCAGTCATGGAATCCCCAATGAAGTCAAACTGAAAAGCCTGAAGCGTGTGGGCAAATTTCTGAACAGCCAGGGAGTAATCTGAAAAACACACACCGCTTATGATTACAGAGTATGATGACAATATACTAGGGTACAAATAAATCCCTTTTTGTTAACATTTCTTTAGATGGATATCAGAACACATCATATGGCCCACAAGACGACACTGAAGGCCCTTACAGACTTCTTATTCAGAACATCAGGTACGACTGGGTGATGAACGTATAATTATTCACCCAAACACTTGAGTTCTTGATAAAATTAATGTTTTGTGAAAATGCAGGAGCCGTAGAAATTAATTTCTTTCATGGTTCTGCCCTGCAGCTTTTGATGGCCGCAGTGTGGAAATGCTTGTATATTCCAGTTCAGGTATGATGTGTGACTGAAACCAGAGATTAAAGCTACCACCTAAAACTGAAACTTGCTGTACAGAAAGAGTCAGCTGAAGAAACCAGCGCTTGCGAGGCGAGCGCCCTTAAAAGAAAATAGCTGAGAAAAATCAGTAACCAGTAAAGATAACCGAGTAACCAGTATGGATTACTGAGTAACCAGTATGGATACCAATTACCAAAGCAAGCACATGTTAATGTTCATTCCATGATCTGCCAAAAACAACTAGGACAATCACACATTGTTATGCTGTTCAACCATTTTTATACAATATTGACAACAGTAAAATATATATAAACATTTCATTCAATCTGGTATAGAATACAGTATTCTCATACATTGGGTATTCGCTTCTTTAATATTCCGGCCATATATCATGGTAACTAACTGGATAATACTAATTTGTTTTAATAGAATATCTGGGTCAGGTTAGAGTCTGGGTTGGGGGGAGGGGGGGTATCGCAGGAAGCTGGGGTACACTCTGGATGGAAAGCACATGCAAATTCCACAAAAACAGATGTGAGCTTGGTTGAAGCTGCCAGGAATTCATCCAATAAGCTCAAAGAACTGGAATTTCCCACCTGTAAAGGGTGTGCGTCAATTTTAAAGGATCAGGTTACATATGATGGCTTAGCTGAATCCTGCTGGCAATAAGTAACACTGTAAATATAATGGCAACCATGGGACACTTTGTGTAGAGTAAACGTGTCACTGAAAATCGATGATATTGATCATAAACAAAACTGTAGCCCCTGAACTTGTCTTTAAATATCTGTGCTTAAAGTACACAATTTCCACAATTGTTCATCACACACTTGTTACAATCCTGTCAAATATCGCTTGCAGTTTCCTGTGAATAAAACCTTAAATAGATTGACAGGCCCTTAAAAAGCATTTGCTGGTATGAATGTTATATTATCCTCAATATTTTCCCTCAGTCTGAATGCTTGAAAAATGTTTTTTGTCGAATAAAAAAAGGAATTGCGGCTGGGTGAAGTCAAAAGGAAGTGAAACCAGCCATTTCCAAATAGCAAACACCTTCATTCTGGGGCCCTTTTCTCTTCTCATTTCAAAAGATGATGCCATCACACCACCACAATTCCTTTGAGAGGTTAGGAAGCATTCTGATGATATATTAGCAAGCAGAGGATTATGGGAGCTAGGTGCCAAGCCATGTTAACCTCCCCACCGTGACTCATAGATGGTGGATGACTGGGATGCCAAAACTGAGCTCAACAGTCACAGTCAACACAACACTTTAACTGGCTTGTGTGTGTGTGTGCACGTGTGCGTGTGTGCATCCACCCTGTGTTGAACGGATGTCCCACAGCATGGAGTCTATGTTTCCTGTTACAGGCTTAAAGATGATTAGATTAAACCTAATTGTCCCTATGGGGAAATTGGCTTGGACAAAGTGCATGATGCCTTTATATAAAACACATTACAACATACAAAGAGAGGCACAAAAAAATAAAAATAACACAACTACTACATTAAATAAGCAATTATGTGAAATGGATGGAGTTTCGGGCATAATTATTTGTGAACGACAGTTCTTAGCTGTGTTGTTCTCTACTCAAAGGAGAAAAATATGCGAACATTATCAGAAGTAAATGAAGAAAATACCATTTTTTTTACTATCTATACATGAATAAATAGTATCAGACAAACCAATTACCACTGGTCAAATGGTAACTGTATGCAAAACACACATTAACACACTTAATTAGGCGTCTCCTAAACCATTTATCTTCCATCCACTTTTCCAGAGCAATTATATGAGGAAGTATGGACTCCATGTCAGGTAGTTTGAGGCGCAACACCAGTCCATCCGAGGGCAGATACACACGTACTCTCACGCACTACCCAAGGTAGAAATTTCAGGCTCAGAAAGTAAGAATCCAGCCCATGATTTAGTTTCAACCAACCAGTATGAGGAGTCACAGTCACAGAGCACGCAAATGGTTGGTTGAAACTAAATCGAGGTCTGGATTCTTACTTTCTGGATCTGAAATTTCCGCCACTGCACGCTACGGCAACCAGGTTCTCCGATGAAAATCTGTATTAGCTGGCTGGGAAAAAAAACATGCAACTTCAGCCACACTCCCAACCCTAGAGGTGAGAGGCAATGCATCATGCGCCGTATAAACAGGCGTCAAAATATAATGCTAATACTCAACATGTGAGCTATTCAGCATATATTTATAAAGATAAAAGACAGTCAAAGGTTTATAAGCTGTTAGTTGTCATTCATGCAAATCTATTTTGACTACTGGTAATGATCCGAAGGAACTTGATCTGTATACACCTGTGAAGTAGAACTTGAGATAATACCAAGTATGAACACGGGGGAATTTATACAATGTATTATTATACTTATGTTATTATACTGCATTTGTGTACAGAATTATTGTACGAATTCACTTGTTCATAATTAATGTGGCACACAAAAAAATCGACTAGTACCATATCAACTGTCTGCTAAACTTGAATCTTTACACGTGTTTTCCCAACATGGTATGGCTACTGGTTATCAGGCAGAAGTAATGCGTAGGTAGTACCTGTGCTCCAGGAATGCTCTACCCCAACATTCCCATTAAGGGGGAAGGTAGATCTCACACAAAAGCAAATAATACCCATACTGCTGCAGGCAGAGGTGGAATGTTCAGGTTCAGAAAGTACAAATCCAGACCAGGATTTTGTTTCAACCAACCAGTTGAGTACTCTGTCAGTGTGACTATGCTCAGCTGGTTGGTTGAAACAAAATCTTGGTTACATGCCGCTAGTTATATATTCACTTATTCAGGGTACCTGAGGGTGGATAACAAGCCTACAGCCTGAGGTTGACTATTTATAAGGATGCTTAAAATTTGATTCACATATTTAGATCATTTTATAAATTCTTCTTACATATCTTACATCACATGCTATATTTAAAAGAATTAGTCCTAAAACAACAGATGAATTTACACAAATTCTTCACCTGTCGTGGTTTTCAACAGAATCTAAAAATGTCAGCATATGTTTTTATCTTGGATTTGGAGAAACAGCGCTTTTGACAGTTGCTCATTCCAAAATTCAGTGCACCTAGATGCTAGAATTTGATTTACAATTAATGCGGGAGATTCCAAAAGTAACAAGCACTCCCACTGTAGCACATGATTCTCACATTTTCAGCAGAAGTCACAGCAACAATAATTTAAATGCCTTATAGTGTGCAAAAGAGCATTAGTTATGCAGAATACAATGTATTTTAAACAGATAGAGCAAGTATACTCATTCATCTTTGGGACAATACATGAAGACTCTATTCTAATGTATTTTACAGGCAAAATAAATGAATAAATACATTTCATTCATGTCATTATGCTCAAGTGTTAAGAATATGTGATGAATGTGTGTTTTGAGTATTTCTTTTATGAAACTTTTATATTTAAAATAAAACAAGGGTGAAATACATTCTAAATCATGATATAAGGCATTTTCTCATCAGGATACATTAAAATAAGTAAAAAAAAGTATTTAAATGTGTTCAATACATAGCATGATGAATTTAGAACGTTTTTCTACATTTTATTTATATATGAAAGCCAAGACCGTGAGTATAAAACTGCCATTCTGAGAAGTTAGGTTGCTATATGGGTTTTAACAGCCCATTTCCATTCACAGAACAAGGAAATCAAAATGGCTGCTTCCTCTGGCTCTGTGGGGAGGTAAACAATGTGCTAGCTTGTCAACTCCATCACCATCACATCTCATCATTTTAAAAGCTATAGTACAGAGTTCAAGTCGAATGAGATTGTGGGTCTATAATCAACCTTTTCTCCTCCTCATATGAACGTCCCTCATATTCATATTATCTTTTATAATGGGCTACGTTTCAACAAATGTTTTTCTGTCTTGTGCTGAACTCCGTGAACAAACACAAATATTAAGACATTTCCCGTGGTCCATCTCATATATATATATATATATATATATATATATATATCTGCACAGCCTATGAATACTTTCCTCGGTATTTTCAAATTAATGCGGCATCAATGACAATGAACTGATGACAGGTTATAGGAAGGTTTATCAGAATGAAAATGCACAACATCATTGTCAAAACCGCATAAAAGTCGAAATAGTAAAGTGTCAGATACTGTTTGATGTGACAGCTCATGTACAGTCATCGGAAACAAAGTAGCTAGCAGATAAAGCCGCATTCTTATTGACTGCTGAGCCTGGCTTCTATAATAACTATCTGCTCCTTTCCAAAAGTGGAGTAATAAACAAAACAGCTTGGAATTATTAATATGCTCAATGTTATTTTCATGTATAACCATTTTATTGTCGCTTTTTTCTAATGTTCTTATGATTAATCATCACCATGATTAAATGATCACTTTCAAACAATACCATAGATGTAATGTGGTTTGTATTGCGGGATATCCTTTATGCTCCAGTCAACTAGCCAGATTAATAAGTCCCCAGAGTAATCCAAACACAGAATCAAGTCATTTTCAGATTTAATACTGATTTAATACCCGCCCGGATCAATTCCCGCCCGCCAAAAAAAGTACTTACTCTTGATTCCAGTTATCACGTTATTGCCATCTTTAATTAAATCCTTCAGGAACTTGCTCGTTCTTTCCAGTTCCGCTTCGTAGCATTTCAATCTCTCCCGAAAATCGGGACTGTCCAGATAGCAGTCACTAAACTCCAGTGGAGGGTGCCCCATAGTTTCCAAGCAAGGAAATGCGCGTTAAATCGCCTAAAATGGATAGATTGACTTTATGAGCTTTAGATGACTCGGTAGACGCCGAAAGTGCCAACTTGGTATCAATATTCCACCTTTTTCACTGCGAAGATTTCACACATCCTCAGCGGGTATGTGCTACGAGTGGCTTGTTTTCCCAAAAATCAATATTGATTATCCAGTCAGATCAGCAGCTTTCCGACAGCGTTTCTTATAATACATCTACTTCAGCGGTATTTTTCCCCTTTGCCTTCGAAGCGTAATTTATCCATGCTTTCAAATCCGACCCGAGTGTTAACTTTTCAAGCGTAACATGAATCCGATCTTGGCTTTCAGACGATTTCCTCGTTGTATGCTCTGGAATATTGTACAGTACACGTTGGGCAAAGCGATGGACCTCCCATTTCAACATCCATAGTTTTGTCTTAAAGAGATAGTAGCATGCTCTGGTAAGAAAATGCATATGCATGCATGCACACTTAAATAGGCAAAATAAATGCTTTGTTGGACTAAAACCTTCTCCAGAATCATCCTACTATAATCATTGACTAATATTCTTTTGAAATAATTGTTCTGATGATACTTTGTCAAAATGGCAGCTTGTATTCTATATTTTAATCAACCAATGACTGGATTTGCAGAAATTAGTACCAGCTTATTGCATATTCTATATATATACAGGAATTTTTTTCAGGTGGAGGATGTTTGCAAAATAACACAACTGATAGTGAAGCAAGAAGGGAATAGACATAAAATTCAGTTGCATTTCTGTGAAAAGACGATGTTCTATCATCTAATGATGATGTTCAAACATTGTCAAATGAAGTTGCTAAGTTCTTCCATAACATAACATAGTTTTCTTTTGAGAGCCAGAAACACATGGGTATCTAATCACATACTGCCCCTTACTGGGATAGTTATAATTCTGCCACTACAGTGGATGCTACTATATATATATTTTTTAATGTCAATTAGCATGTCATGGTTGCATATTTTTAGAAAACGAAGCGTTTTATTCAAAGGGTGGTAAAACAAACATAGACCGTCATTTTATCAAATGAGGCATATAGGCTCTATCTTATTGATTGCATCAGTCTGTTTCTCTATGAACATTTCAACAGTAGAATGAGGGAATATATATATGATGATCACTAAAAACGTATAATCCAGCAAATGTTCAGTGTGTAATTCAGGTGTAGCTATTAAATGCAAGAGTAACTCACAACTACTGAAAGTAAAGTAGTTCCGCGTGGGAAATTAAATAATTAAATACAATGCTTCCGTAAAATGAGGATTTGCAAGTATACTGACCCGCCACGGATTAGGATGTTTGCGCTGTGATTTAAAACGCGGCGGGGGGGGGGGGGTAACGCTGTTGCCTCACACCACCAGCACAGGGGGTTGATACATCATATTCTGCCCATGTGATGTTGGTTTTCAGTAGGTATTCTCCTGCAGTCCAAAGACATGCCGTTTGACTACTTGAAATTTCTGTGTCCAGTCTTGGACTGGAATCCTGCTCAAAGTATGTCCCTGCTTCCTCACGTTTGCTACCTAGGACTGGGTCCATACCTGGCTTTGGATAAATTGTTAGAAGATGGATAGTTTACAAGACACCAGATTAAATGTCTTAAAGCATCACATGTGTTAATTGTTATTCTATAGCAGGGCTGTCCAACCCTGTCCAACCCTGCTCCAACAGATCTACCACCCTGCAGAGCTTAGGTGCCGCTCTAATTTAACACACCTGAAAGAGATAACCAGGCCCTTCAGCATCTCAGTATTAGAACCATATTAGCTGTGTTAAATTAGGGCAGCACCTGTTCTCCGCAGGGTGGTGGATCTGCAGGAGTGGGGTTGGTCGGCCCTGTTCTATAGAGTCAAATAATGTAGTTGCTGGGTCTCATGATGTCTAGCAGACATCTCATCCTGGATGACCGTTCACCAACTGAACCCAAGTAAAACGGAACTGCTTTACATCCCGGCTGACTCATCCCCTCTCCTGGATCTTGCGATCTCCCTCGACAACTCCCTGATCCGTCCTTCGGTTACTGCTCGCAACCTTGGGGTTACCATGGACAATCGTCTGTCCTTTTCCTCACATATTGCCAACCTTTCCCGCTCTTGTCGGTTTCTCCTGTTTAATTTCAGAAGGATACGTCCATTCCTTTCCACACAGGCTACCCAGATACTCGTTCAGTCCCTCGTCATCTCCCGCCTTGACTACTGCAATTCGCTTCTAGCAGGTTTACCACTGAGCGCCATCCATCCCCTCCAACTGATTCAGAAGGCAGCTGCTCGACTTATTTTCAACCTTCCCAGGTCCTCCCACACCACTCCCTTACTGCGCTCTCTACACTGGCTTCCTGTGGCTGCCCACATCAGATTCAAAACACTGATGCTCGCATACAAAGTCTAAAATGATCTGGCTCCATCGTATCTAAAATATCTCATCACACCCCGCACTGCACCACAATCTCTCCGATCCTCCAGCACTGCTCGACTGGTTCCACCACCCCTCAAGGCACAAGGAAGACACACCTCTTGGCTCTTCTCTGTTCTGGCACCAAGTTGGTGGAATTAACTCCCCCTAGATGTCCGAACAGCTGAGTCACTGTATGTCTTCAAACAACGACTTAAAACATACCTTTTACAGAAATACCTCAATTAGCACTTCTGCTATTATACTCTGAGCTCTTTTCCTTAAAAAAAAAAACCTGCACTTTCCCAACACAGTATTATGTCGATGGTGTGCATAGCCTTGGTTTTATTGAGCTAGTATCGGGAAGAAATTCATTGTGAAGTCTTAAAACACTTATGTAAGTCACTTTGGCTAAGGGTGTCTGCCAAATGGTGTAAATCTAAATGTAAATGATGTGTTTAGTGTTTTTATAGATACAAGTTATTGGGGAATATTTCATTTTCTTACTTCTGATAATGTGCATATGAAGTTTTTGTGGGGTTTCCAGTTAGAACAGGACATCCAAAGACTCATAATTCATAATTATGAATTATTTCATAATTATGTTCAGGACTATCCATCCATTTTTCATAACTGCTTAGCAAGTTCACTGTCACAGCAAGCCCTATGCCTATCACAGGAAACATAGCTCACAGGATATCCCGGACAGTATGTCAGTTCATGACAGGGCACAAGACCACACACAAGACCGCACATACAAAGTAAGAGAATTGACCTAAACTTTGGAATATGGGCGGGAAAATCCAAAGGACCCTGAACATTCTTATGCGAGCACATGAAGAACTTTCATATACTCAGAATCTGAGAAGGAGTGAAAATCACAGAAGTATGAAGATGAAACACTAACCAGTGATCCACAGGACCACCTCTGCCTAGATGCATAACTTATGTAAGGGATAAACCACAATGAGGTGTGCAGTAATATGAAAGTTAATGAATGACTACTGCTGACCAAGTTGGACTTGATTATTTTTGTATAACCACATACATCAAAGTGGTTTATCTCCCTAGTACGACGGCTAATAAAAAAATAACAATACAATAAACTAGTCATGGTAAGTTTTTCAGAAGAAAATTATTTCATATAGCATTTAGTAATGGTCCAATGTGCCCTTAGAAATATAGCCCCTGTAAGGATGGAACATGAACAGGCTACTATCTGGAAGTGGAAAATTTGTTAAGCTATCATAGAAACAGGCTCTTCCTTTCTGAAAAGCAAGGAAAATTATACTAATAAGAGTGACTGCTTATTTATAAGTAAAAAGCCACACAGGTTTTTATATTAACATGCTTAATAAAACATTAAAAGACATTAATAAAGAACTGTTATTAGGCTGTCAGAACTGCCAGTGCAGTTACACAAGTATCAACACCCATGTGACATGTCTGGACCAATAGAAAAATATTATTTACCAGAGCCGTGGTATAAAGTATAATATTCTGTCTGTTTTTCAGCATTAATATTTCCTGCATGTACTGTAAATATATCGTACAGTGCCATATAAAGGAAACATTGCATGGTTGCTGCAGTTTGGCGGAAAATATGTGAAATCCAAAGACAAATAATGGAAAGATCCCACCAAAAATTGTCTTTAACTTTTAAGTAAATAAATCACAATTACAATTGCAGCTAGAAAGATGAATCATATTAAGTTGAATGCCAATTAGAAAAATGTGTCATTATAAAAGGCCTGACAATCAGCACTTTGATATGAAGGCTTGAAAATGTTCCATTCAGACTTGACACATCCAAGACGTTTTTCCATAAGTACGAGTCAAATTGCACAGAAGCTTCCAGCAGACATTCCTAGCAAACTTTGACTGCCCCCCTGGGTCATCCTGGGCCATCTGGCCTCCCCTAGCAGTCCATGACTTGCCCAGAAGTCCAATAAAAATTAAAAACTCAGGATTAGATCTGGGCAGCCATTCTTTCCAATCACACTCTCCAGGTATCCACATAATTTCCCATCGATGTGTCTTCCAGCATGACCACAGAGTCTTTAGGGGGAACTCTTTTGAGCACCTTACTCACTTACCTTAAGAATATGGATATATTGTTTAAATCTGTATTTTCACTGGATGATTCCTTTAACTTTCAACATTAAAATGTAACAAAAAGTGTGTGTTAAATGTTTTTTGCTGTAGTGTAATTGATTTGAAAGCAGTGGAAAAAGCTCTTCCACTGACTGATGAGACATATTTGGGAATACTGGCTATTCTTTGAGGAATACACTTTATTCCTGTATTATATTTTTGTTTAAGTTTACAAATGGTGTGTTACGTCCTGCCTGTCAAGTCCGCTTGACCTTCCTGTCTCCTCCCTGATGTGACCCAGATGAGCCACACCTGTTGCTTGTTACCCCGTATTAGTTTTCTATTTAAGTACCTGTTTGTCTGCCCATGACCCTCCCTTTATCCGCCTTCTTCTTTTGACCCCTTGCAGTCCTGTTTGTTTCCCTGTTCCTGTTCAATTCAATAAACCCCTTTACTGCTCACCAAATGCCTGCCTTCAGGTCCTTCGCCTCCCAACTTGCGACACAGTCAACAAAAGCCTGTACACTCTCTTTGATGCAAACACGGAAATTATTCTATTTACATTTTCAAAATTGGAATTAAATGCTACTTTTGTCCATGCATGTTGTGAAATGGGTAAATGGGATATATTAACAGAAGTATCCTTGCCTGTGAAGCCTTTTCTGTGCAAAGCAATGATGACTGCATGTGTTTCCTTGCAGGTAACCATGGTGAACAGAGGAAGAACAATGATTTCAAGCACCACCCTCCTTTTAAAGCATCCAGTCTGCTATTTTAACTCAATCATCAACACTTTCACCTGTGTTAACGAGAGAATCACTGAAATTTGACTTGCATAATTTTCTGCCCTTGCTGGTAGTGAAGTCAGATTCACATTCCCAATTCAAAAGATGCGACTGAACACATAGCAAGTTTGATTGATTAGCTCATTGTGTAGCCTACCAGGGTTGTTCAGAATTTATGAATTAGATTTTGAATTGACTTGGCCACGTCCTGTACGATGTTGAATTAGTAGGAAGTTGTAAGATGTCGACAGTAAGAAAAAGTTAATATCAATTCAACGCAATCATACAACACAAGAATGTCATTTAATCTAGCAAAACATAAATAATTACATAACAGATTTACTTCCAATATTATATATTTTTATATTGACCATGACATGTACTACTGAGTAAACTTTATATGTGTATGATTTTAAGATTAAAATTGTATAATTGTTTTAGCCTATTCTTACAATTTACATTTGGTTTATGTCAGGCCTCTAATTACTTTTCCATGTGCATATATTTCTTGCTTTTGCATATTTAACTGCTTATGTGTGTTACGATCTGTGCGGAATCTACAGTAGCTTTTCCTGTGAGTTGTCAGATGGACAGGGTTGTGATAGCATTACTTTTGTGACGACTGTATGAAGTGCTCTTTCACCATGATATACAAAATCACAATTAAATGATGTATTCTATAGGTGACACTTCAAATGTGGCATTCATTATGAATAACAGTGACATGCACAGACTGACTCCGGGTTACCTGTCACTCTGGTCAAATGAAATCAGGCCGTTCAGCAGTTGCAACAGCAAAATGAATGACATCCAGAACAAGGGTTCCTCTCCTAATCATCCACAATCGGAATGCACTGATTACACAGAAAACCACCAGTGAAGTGCAGGGGTGCAACATAAGGCTATCTATTCCTGAGAACACACAACTTTTTCTTGCATTGTATAACTTGTTTTCTGTAATAAACAAATGCCACTCCAGGTTGACCCTTGTGAATGATCTGATGCCTTCTTGTGTTTGTACTCAGACCCTGTGCCATGATAATTAAAAAATACAATAAAATTTGAGATTTCACAGCCTCATAAGAGTGTTGAAATGGTCACAAAAAACAGAGTTCAAATCGTTTGCAAATTCTGTATAATTTAGTATGTTAATAGACAATTAAAATTAGACAATATATTGCAATCATTAGGATCACAGTATTTTCAGACTGTTGCTATTGATTCTACAATCTGGTTCTTAATCTTTCCCCCATACAGTATTGCTTAACTGCTCGCAAACACCAACTCAGTGATAAAGGTTTCAAATGTGATAACCAGAAGTCAATTTGTTTATCTTAGCTTGCTCAGCCAATTTTAGTATTCAGGGATGTCCGTTTTCGTGGACATGACGTGATTTGGTTGGTATGTCTGGGTTGCATTATTTTGTAAGAACATTACAGTTGTGAGGTTTGTACAGACTCTATGTGATGTTTAAAATACTTTCCTCCAACAAATAAGAAAACATTATTTGGTTTATTTTGTTTTATACTTTTAGGGCAAACATAAGCATTCAAATCAGGATAAAAAGAATAAAAATCTTTAAAAACATGCCAGTTACAAAGAGCTTTTTGCTCTACATTATGTCTCTTGGATACAGACAGCCACTGTGGAGGGATTCAAAATCATTGTAGTCAACTCAGCAGAGGAGTTGGCCAGCCAGGTCCCCACAATGGCAGGTCCTCCTGAGATTGCTGCTCTGGAATAATGGCATTACGGTTCGAGTACCAACATGTGCAGATGTACAGCATGATCTGATAGGGATGATGAAGCCATGCCAGATGCCTCTTATCAGACCTGCTGTAGGAGTGACCACCTCTTTTGGTCCCAATTACCGACCACCGACCAGCCTGTCCTCTGGATTGCCATGAACTTCTTTGGACTTATAAATGGACTAATTAACTTATCTGGTCACATCACACACCTTGGCTCAAATAAATGGTGAGCAGCAGAAAAAGAGAATTTAAGGATACATTACATTTATACTGAAGAAGCACACAAATGGAGAGGCATTTACACATTCATCAATTAAAGATTGTTCCTAAGCAATTAATGTAACCCAGTTTGCAGACATATAAATGAATGCATGTGTAATGATTCACTCATTGTCTCTCATGTCATGTTTGCCACAGTGCCATTCAGTGTACGGGTAACAGCTTATAGACACTGTATTAACTGTGAACTTTATCCTGTGCTAAGGAGTTCCCCATAGGAAGAGGACTGGCCTCACTGTATTCCTGCCTCTGAAATCACTGGGTAATCACATCAATGGAAAGTATGTAATTGCATTCCCCTCCTTGTCAGAAGGGGGATAAAAGGATTATTTGGAATGGACACATTGTGTTCTGAGTTTGTACTCCTGCAAGCAAGACCTATGAGAGCAAAGAATCCATTTGGTATGACAGTGTTAAATTCTACTATTATCTATCTGTTAAACTATCTACTACTATTCGCATTGTCTGAAACTTTCCAGGCCCGGTCTTCTGCACCGGCAATTACTGTCTGAACTACATGGTTCTTCCAGCTATTAGTTCCAGCATTGAGGTCCTTTGTTGTGATATAATGATTCCTTTGTGCAACAGGAGTCCAGCATTCCGCAGCACTTTGTGTTGATGGCTATCTAGACTGAATTTACTCGCGCCCTCCTGCCAGTGTGGCACCAGCGGAAGTGGGAGCTGCCAGCCCCTGACTGGACAGATCACCCAGTCACACGGATAGTAAGTACCACTTGCCTGCCTCTTTTCCAGAGACTTTGGCATTAGTGCGTGTGCTCACTTGCAGTGTGTCAGCATTTGATACATGTAGATGTGGAGCTGAAGTTGCCAAATAGAGAAACCACTATTTTATCTCCTCCATAGATTTACAAGGTACTTTGCCTACCTTGCAATCAAACTCTCCACACCTAGGTTCATCCTCAGTTCTCATTTTATACCATTCCTTATATACTATTGATTATCATAGTAGCCATTGTTTCATTAGTTTGCATTTTCTATATCCATCTCCTATGCAGGGTCAGAGGGGTCCAGAGCCTTACATATCCTATAAAATGAAGCACTGCATTCAAAAACACATAAACAAAATCAAAATCCTTTGCACCAAATGGTATCAAACTGCAATCATATTACGAGACTGCTGTCTAACCAGCTACACACTGTCATCTTCAGTGGGTTAAATTGCATAAGCAGAAATTTCTGTAATGTGAGATTGTTAAAATCGAAATCAATATGCATGTGAAGAAACCATAAATATACTGTAGCAACAAAAACACTTTATTTTCCTCCAGAACAAATCAGCGGTACAATCACAAAGCACATACTATGTACATTGCAGGTGTGTAACGGAGTAGCTTAGTGGAAATTATGGTAAAAAAAAAAACAAACAAAAAAATATAAATTCAAGCAGTGATAGAAGGGTCCAAAAATTGGAACATCGTTGAACGGCATAGAAACAGTACATGAGTGTACCCTGTCCCTGGTGGCCAGTCCATTAAGTAATTAGTCAGTAATAAACACTGCTGTGACAGCATTGCTACAGTAAAAATGCTCACCAGATTAGAACAATGGCAATAAGAGTAGATGAGGAGAGGATGTGAAAGTATCTGTTGAATTTCACTTGGATTGGGCAAGGAGGTCACATGGGGAGTTGTTAGTTGTAGAACCCCCGACTGATGTCATGCTACTAGTGCAATGCCTAGAATGGCCCTGGGAGGTAGCATTCCAAATGTGGTGAAGACAGACCAAGGCATTGCTGAGTTACAGCTGTCTGATTGCAATTGGCACGATCGGGCTGCTGGCCAGGTGATAGACGAATGTTCAAGTTTTTTGACAATTATTGAGCAGCCCAGGGGCCGGATTTGTCTGGATCGGTTGGAAAACCTAAGAAATTATGCAAATTAGCCAAAACAGTTTGGGCTGTAGCTAAATATTGTGGTTGCATGCTAGCGGGGCAGAGCCAACTGTAACTGGGGAATAAGAATTTTGACTGTAGACCTAACAGGTTAGGAGATTTAGGAAAAAACATAAAATGCTCTATTGTAGCACCCCCGCATATTCACTGTCTAGGATGTCAGATTGTCTGAATTTTGACCATCGATATTTGGAGTGGGCAATCTTTTCGAGAAAGGGCCGTTGTATATCTGTGTTTTTGCTGCAGCTCCCTAATTACATTGTTAATTAGTGGACTGATTGGCAGTAGACTCCTCACCCCTTGGTTTGAACAGCTAACTTAAAGTGTACCCCACAAACGTGCATACAGCCCTTTGTGGATATTATTGCCAAACCCTTAAATTTATGAGGCTCTACGAGAAATGATGAAAATATTACCTGTTCTGCTTTTGCAGGTTTAGGGACACATTCAGTTATGTAGTGCCCCCTATTGACCAATTGGTGTCAAATTTGGAGGGTCCATCCACAGTCCCCTACTACAGTACATCTTCAAGTTTGATGCATGAGATATAGCTGCCTGACAGACATGGGTGTGGCAATGGTATAGTTTGGGTGCATTAGTGTGGCGGGTGCTGTTACCTGGGTGCTGGGAAGATGGTGGTGCAGGAGGTAGCCCTTTCGTTGGGCAAATGTAGGGTTGCAGGTTCGAGCCCTGGTTCCTCTGTGTATGGGTGAATATGAGGCATAATTGTAAAGCGCTTTAGAAAAAAGCACTATATAAATGCAGTCTATTTACCATTATCTTACTTGAAGTTTAAGATTTTTTGATTATAATGCAAAGGGTGTCACTGCAGTGCCCCTATCTGGCAGACTGGGGTATAACATGTGCGGATGGGCTGAGGGTCTGTAAAGAAATCGATCATTAAATTCTGGTTTGCACTGGTGATTGTCAGGCTTGTGAAAAGCTTGATTTGATTGGCTGCTGGAAGCCAGGGTTTTATGAAATAAGATTGTAGTATTATATGTCTGACCTCAGGACTGGTCACAGAGCATCTGTACCGAATTTCACCAAGGAGCATTGGCCAAGGAGGTCAAAAGGTAGAGGCAGCTTTCATTTGTAGCACCCCCTGTTGACAAAGTGTGGCCAGTCGCCAGGATAGCTCTCCCAGGTAGGATTACAAATTTGGTGAAGATCAGCTAAGGCATCACAGAGTTTCAGCCGTCCAAGTAAAATTGGTGTGATTAAAGTATGGTTTGGGCGTAGCCGGCGGCCATTTTTTTTTAAACAAATTTTCATCCGGCCATGAGTCTGATTGGTCTGACAGCACATTCGTCTGTACTGGTCAGAAGACCTAGAACTGGGAATTGTGCAAATTAGCCAAAAGAATTGTGGGTAGAGCTTAGTATTGTGATGTGCAAGTTGGAAGGGCGGGGCCAATGTACCAATGTATCTGTGGAAAAAAGAAAAAGTTCTCGTGCACACATAGAACAGGACGTCATGCATGCTCCACCACCATACCAGAAAAAACGCTTCACGGTCACCAAACCAGTTAAGGCCCATGGCTGCATCACGGAAGCTGACATTATCCCATGACTGCTCTGCAGTCTTCTGACATGGCAGTGACTTTATTTCGGACACCTGTGACTTTTGCAGAGAACTGTGCACAGTGTTTGGCAAAAAGTGTCACGCTGAATTGCAAATTAGGTGCAAAACAGAACATGCGTTTAGAGCTTTGGTGTGCTATGCTGAGGATTTGCTCTCTGAGCGCGCGTTTCAGTAACTGTCAGTTTCACATTTCCTGTGCTGTTGATTTTCTATTTTCTGCTCTAATTAAAGTATGGGTTTCATCCACTAGGTGGTGCTGTTACATAGTAAGGGAAAAATGCAAAGATGTTGGACTTGTCACTATAGCATTTTGCTTCAGCTATTGTGAGACAAGGCTATAGTTTTTATGTCTTATGCAATTAACACCCCGAAAAACTGCTTACATCCATATGTACAGCTGCTCTAGTCCTTCTAGTAACGCTAAACTGGTGTATATTTAGTCTATAAAACCTAATGATTGAAGACTTTAAGACAGTCTACACTCTATAGTTTTTTCACAATTGTTTACACAGATTTTTGGAAACTAGGCTCATTTTCTGAAAATTGTACATACACCTCATCTACAGAAGCACAAGAGCAAATTTCACATGCCTTACAACATGAAACGTCCATCCTGCAATCAAAGCTATATAATAATATCATTTTTATCTAAAAATGATACATATATTCACCATTTCCGTATGTCTTTAAAATAACTAGCAATGCACTGATATTCTCAATGGAAAACCCTACTCCCAGTGCTGTTTGTTTTTCCATTGTTATGTTTGTGTAATATGTAATTGCCTATTGTGGGAACAATGTGTATTGATTACTCAAATATCTATGAACACACAGACAGAATATTGGGACAAACACTTGTATTTTTTCAACATTTAAACAAACAAACAAACAAACAAGCGTTAAGCGGTGCAACCACTTGGGGGAAGAGTTTGTGTGTCTTGCTGTGGAGGTTCTGAAGGCCCAGATCCATCTCCCTGAGGGGAGAACTAGGAGAGTTCACGGCTGGGGTGGGAGGGGTCAGCGACGAACTGGTCAGCACACTTTTTGTTCCTGTGAATCAGTAAGGGTGAGGTTGTGGCCAATGACTCCACAGTGGTGCCAGTAGTACTGTGGGTTAGTGGGGGAAGGGGTGGGTGGGTGGGTAATCCCAGAATCTACCTCCACCGTGTTTGTGGTGTTAAGTTCCAGGTAGTTTGATTTTTGCACCAGGATGCCTATTGAGGCACTTCATGTCTGAGTATGCAGACTCATCTCCATCCTGGATCAATCCTATAATGGTGGTGTCAAAATATCATCCTTTATGAATAGTTGATTGGTGAAAACAATCAGACAGTCACCTCTAAAAAGCAATTCTCTCATAATTACTAGCTACACAACAATACAAGCAAATGTGTATTGTAAAGCACAAGTTCACAGATACCTCATAATAGGGGTCCTTCAAAACCTGAGCTAAAGCTGTACTTTTTCATAGTAGATGTTTGTGTAGCATGTGACTCCCAAAAGCAAGAAACATTCCTGTCAATGTTAAGTGGGAGTTGGAATGGAGTGAATGTGAGCCTGATTTCAGCCAATGTCCTCACAAGAAAGGGTTGGTTATTCCAACTCTGAAATGTTTAATTTTCAGACCCATGCATGTCAAAGGCCCCACTAAATATTATGCTCAAAATGTGGCTTTTTTGATCGACTAAGCTATGTAATCAGTAGTGTACAGAAAGCTAGAGTGTAGGGAACTCAAGAATGTACAGATACTCATAGACATTCCGTTATGTTTGTTTAGCAGACACATATCCAAAGGGAAAGACATTTTTCAGAAAGAGCAGGTCAGACAATCACTGGAACGACTGGGATTTGAACCGGCAACGTTCCGATCACAGGCACAGCATCCTCACCTGCTGAGTCACACACCACTGAGATTAATTAGCAAGGTTTGGGAAAACAGGCCAGAGATTAAACTAATAATCAGAAACTAAACAGGGAAACTAGAAACCGACAAAGAAAAACGGAAAACAGAATCTAACACGGGGGAATAAGAAAGACAAGTAAGACACAACCAAGGCTCAAAGCAAGAAACCAATACGGAAAACAAGCAACAAAATGACAGGAACTAGAAAAACTGATGAAACCAATGAAGCACTAGGGAGCAAAATACAAAAACAGGAGGCGGGACTGAAACACAACAGAGGGCTTAACAATAATTTTTTCTGTACTGATCAATTTTGATAATTATCATAATGTAGTTTCATATTTCTGTTCCAGATTCTAAAGATAATCTATCCTAATACAATCTGAATAAACAAACAATATTAATAAAAAGATTTATTTTCAACAAATGGCACATAAACCATATACATACAAATTTCCCTTCAAATTAATTAGTTTTTGAATTTTCAAGATTTAAGAATAATTGCACCTATACTATGTCAAATTAACGAGGAAATGTAAAAATATATGTTAAAAAATGTGTACAGTAGTTCAAATATGTACATATAAAGTGTAAACATAAAACAGTTCAAACCAAGTCTGCATTGCTGGCAGCAAAAATATCTACCTTTATTCTCTACCTGTTAAAAATGTCAGTTAGAACAGTTTTCCAAAACAATTTGGGCTTTCTTCCCGTTATGTAAATGAAGCACAAATTTGCTTTGGCATTCTGCAGGTGTTTTGCTATGAATACTAGCGTGTTCACTGTCTCAGGTTTGGCTGTTGTTCTTCTGCAGGTGACAGTGCTGTCTCCGGTACTAAAAGCCCTTTCTGAGGGTGTACTGGTGGAAGGGATACAGAGGTAACGCTTAGCCAGGAGCAGGGATGCTACTAGAGATTTTGGACCCTATAAAGCCTGTCACACTGGGGCCCCAACCCAGACCGAATCAATTATGTTCCTGTATTCATTTTTTAGGGTCCCTGTCAATCATCCTGTCCTCCCCCCCTTTTGAGCGCCCTGGCCAGGAAACTCACTTTAGGAAAGGCAGTTGTGTGGACTCTCCACCATTCAAGAGGATTGGTTTCACTGACCACAGAAGGAGTTTGCAGGTAGCTCTCGTGTTCAGCTTCGGTCAACTGTTGGTCTGCAAGTCCAGCTGCTGCAACAGAATGGGGCTCTTGAAAAAGGTGCCCAGTGTCTTCTGTTTTTGGATGGTCCTGGTGCTCCTCCCTCAGCTCCCGTGAAGCTGTGAAGTCCAGTAGCTGAAATGTTATGGCTTTCGGGGCTTCGACTTTCTCAGGTTTCACGTAGGAGGCTTTGAACCAAGGATCAAGGAGGGATGATAAGTCCAGAAGGTCATGTGTCATCATTTGTCCTACATGTAGCGAATGATTATGGTTTTAATGTTCTCTTTGAAGTCTGAGTCCTCATCTTCTGGCTTCAGGACCTCATTCCTGAGCAGGTGAAGCCCAGGCTTCACATACGACAAACCGACATACGATTACACATAGTTGCACTTTAACTTGTTATACTGCACGTCCTTTCTACTTGCAGTTTGCTTATGAAATGTCCAGTGATGTTTTCATTTATCTCTTACATATAAATGATCTTGCATATCTCTTTGTGTGAAGACGTCCACCAAGAGGAATTTGGTTGTACAGTTGGTATGTGGTGAACAATCCAGATTCTGATTCTGATTTCACTACAGAGTAATGTCTAAACATTTTAAAGATATACTACGAAAATATTAATGATTCCCTCCTACATTGCAAGCATTTATGTGTAACAAACTGAATTTCCAAAATGAATTTTCTATGATACCTTCTAGTGGAATATTTCATACTTCAGAGGAAATTCCATCAGAGCAACCAAAGGTTGAGAACTACATTGGTATGCTGACAGCATCCCCGACATCTGCCCCTCATTCTGGCTTTAGTCTTCCGCTCCACCTCCTTCCCTGTGCTCCATCCCGTTTCTTAGGCATCTGCTGGCGAGTCACATTTGAGGGCTGCGATCACCATTAGTAAAAGTGGGAGATCCTTACGCAGGGAAAGCAGATCAAACACCTTTGTTCCCCATGACTGGCTTGCCCGGCCATGGCCTTCTTCAGTTGCCTCTACTCATTCTTCAGACGGGCAAAAGTAAGTAGCAGTATATTTTTATCCCAGTAGAACACAGGAGAACTTGTGTTGCTAGGTATCATGTTGCCTATTTGCTGGTGAATTTAATTTCACAGCAGTAAATATGTTCCATGCAAGTTGTTGGTTATGTGGTCCGTTTATTTAGCTTGAAATTATGTGCTGTGTATTGAATATTTTGGTTCTGAAAAAAAGACACATTTGCTAATTTTCAACATTTCTCTAAATGTTTATTTTTTAATTCTTATCCTCCTAATAGGGTGAAATAGGCAATTGAAAGACCACATAATAGGGGTCTTTATAAAGCTCATATTTTTTCATGTTAGGCGTATGTGGAACATGTGACTCCCAAGAGTAAGCACATTCCTGGCAACGTTAAGTAGGAGTAGGAATGGAGTGAATGCAAGCCTGTTCCTGGCCAGTCTACTCACAAGGGTTGGTTAGCCCACTGTTGCTGTGGCAACTGAATTTAAAAACTGCTGTTTATTTAAAATACAACATGCATAACGGGCAGTATCTAAGATAAAAAATACCATCACTGTCATCATGTGTGTAATCAATGACCTGTACAACTGGCTGTGAGACTACTGAAGTAAATGTAAACAGTAGTCCTTTTTATTATTAATTAGCTTCAGACTACAGAAGTGCATTATTTGAATTCAGGAAGGACTGCTCCTACTTTGAGACCGTAAGCGTTTAAACATAGAAACTGAATAAAAATAAATTTTGTGTTCATTCATATTATTTTACATTTTGTCTTATGCAGTTTCTTCCCCCTAATTTATCATGCTTTTGTATTTAAGCTTTCAGCCAAAAAAAAATAATAATATTTTTTTATTATAATAGTACAAGGTTATATATAATAATATAATGTCAAATAATTTTCTAGAACACTGTCCCTTTCATTATTTTTTTATTATAGAGAACCCAAAATTTTAACTCTAATTAAATATTTAAACATTAAAGGGATGAGAATAATTATACATTATATTTTTAGGACCTGCCCTTGCCATGGAATCATGATGATGCAGGTAGAGTTACATGTATTTCTTTCTTTCTTTCTTTCTTTCTTTCTTTCTTTCTATCTACAGTATCTATCTATCTATCTATCTATCTATCTATCTATATCATCTGTCTGTCTGTCTGTCTATTTGTCTATCTTCCCATTAAATCATTCAATATTTAGAAAACATGAAAAGTAAAAGGGAATGATACTACAATGGGAACAATCGTGCTGTCTTCATATGCTGAATAATTATCCATCCATCCATTCAGACCCATTGTCACAGGTGTATAAAGATGAGCACCTAGCTATGCAATCAGGTTTACAGACATTTGTGAAAGAATCCGTCATTCTAAAGAGCTCAGTGAATCAAAGTGTGGTACTGTCATTGGATGCCACCTTTGCAATAAGTGAGATTGTGAAGTTCATTCCCTGATATATATTCTATGGTGAACTGTAAGTAGTATTATTGTAAAGTGGAGACTGTTAGCAACAGCAGAAAGTAAGAGATAAGCTATGTAAAGTAACAGAGCGGGGTTGCTACGTGCTGTAGCGCATAGTGTGCACAAGTCAGCAAGTCTCAGTCACTGCAGAGTTCCAAACTTCCTCTGGCATTAACCGCAGCACAAAAGCTGTGCGTCAGGAGCTTCACTGAATGGGCTTCCATGGCCGAGCAGCTGCATGCGAGCCTCACATCACCGAGTGCAATTCCAAGGGTCAGAGGGAGTGGTTTTATAAAGCAAGCCGCCACTGGAGTCTGGAAGAGGGGAGGCGTGTTCTGCGGAATGACCAATCACGCTTTCTGTTTGGTGGTATGATTGATGAGTCTGGGTTTGACGGATAGGAGAATGTTACCTACCTGACTGCACTGTGCCAAACGTAAAGTTAGGGACAGGAGGGATAATGGTATGGGGTTGTTTTTCAGCATTTAGGCTAGACCCCTTGATTCCAGTGAAGGGACCCCTTAATGCTTCAGTATGTGAAGACATTTTGGACAATTCTATGCTTCCAATATTTTGGGAACAGTTTGGGGGGGAGGCCCTTTCTGTTCCAGCATGCCTGTGCTCCAGTGCACAAAGCAAGGTCCATAAACACATGATTGGGTGAGTTTGGTGTGGAAGAACTTGACTGGCCCTCACAGAGCCCTAAGCTCAACCCCATCAAATACCTTTGGTATGAACTGAAGCAGAGATTGTGAGCCAGGTCCTCACGTCCAACATCAGTGCCTGACCTCACAAATGCTCTTCTGGATAAATGGGCAAAAATTCCCACAGACACTCTCCAGAATGTTGTGGAAAGTCTTCCCAGAAGAGCGGTAGCTGTTATAGCTGCAAAGGGGGGGACCAGCTCCGTATTGATGCCTATGGATTTAGAGTGTGATGTCATTAAAGTTGGTGCAGATGTAATGGCCAGGTGTCCCAATGCTATTGTCCATCCATCCATTTTCCAAACTTAGCGTTTTTGGCTCATAAGGGTCTGGAGCCTATGGGCATGAGGTGGGGAACAACCCAGGACAGGGGGCCAGCCCATCGCAGGGCACAATCATACAACATTCACTCACACATGCACACCTATGGGTTCCAATTAGCCTCAGCGTGTCTTTGAACTGGAGTACCCAGAGGAAACCCCAAAATGAAATGAGGAGAACATACAAACTCCACACACATAGGACCCAGGCAGAGACTGGAACCCTGGTCTCAGAGGTGTGAAGCAACAGTGCTAACCACTGCACCACCATGCCGCCCCCGCTACTGTCCATATAGTGTATATTTGTTTGTCATACCCTCTTTAGGCTAAGTATATGTCTGGTCTCCAATCAACATTCCATGACAATTAAGTCTGTCTGTAGCTCTGTAACTTGGTAAATTGTCATGTTCTAGATGCACCTAGTTTTCAGTTGCCTCCTGGGAAGCATTCAGTGATCTGCTATACTGAGTAGTTGGTTGGGGGTGGCATGGTAGCGCAGTGGGTAGCACTGTTGCCTCACACATTTAGGATTAGGAATCTCCTCCATGGCTTCTAGTGCCATTGTGGGGTTCCCCCGCCCCCCCGCCCCCCCACAGTTCACATTGCAAAAACATGCTGAGGTTAATTGGAGGTACCAAATCGCCCATAGCTGTGACTGGTGTGTGATGTGCCCTGTGATAGATTGCTGCCTTTCACCCATGGGCTCCATCCATCCACAGCTCCGAATAGGACAAGCAGTTACAGAAAATGGGTGTTTTGTGTTTTCCGTATATGACTCATGCCTGCCTTACCTGTTTTCCTGGTTCTTCTTCTTCTTGTGATTTGAATTTGGTTATTTGCCCCGTACTACACGTATTGGCATTGTGACTTCCTGCCTATATTGTGACTCTATATTTGCATTAGAACCTTGATTCGTTTGCATTTCTTTCCCTTTACTATGTTTTCGACCCTCTCATTCATTTAAATGTCATTAGAGAGGAAAACTGGAAGGTGAGGGTTGCACCAGAGAAAATATTGATTTTGTTTGAGTTAAAAATATACCGACTAGCCGGAACATTAAAACTACTAACAGGTAAATTGAATAGCATTCATTATCTCGTTACAATGGCACCCGTCAAGGGCACCATTATATATTAGGCAATTGAACAGTCAGTTCTTGAAGTTGACGTGTTGGAAGCTGGAAAAATGGGCAATATAAGGATCCAAGCAATTTCGACACATGCCAAATTGTGATGGCTAGACGACTGGGTCAGAGCATCCCCAAACTGGCAGGTCTTGTGGGGTGTTCCCGGTATGCAGTGGTCAATAGCCACCAAAAGTGATCCAAGGAAGGCCAAAGGGTGAACCGGCGACAGGGTCATGGGTCATGGGTCATGGGACCGGCGACAGGGTCAATGCTGGCTATAATAGAAAGGTTCCAGAACACACAGTGCATCACAGATTACTGTGCATGGGGCTGCGCCGACCACTGTCCACTACCGAAAGTGCCAACAATGGCCATATGAGCATCAGAACCGGACTATGGAAGAAAGGAAGAAAGGGGCCTGGTCTGATGAGTCTGATGAGTCATTTTTTATGTTTATTGTGGATGGCTGGGTGAATGTGTGACGTTTACCTGGGAAGATACGGCAAATGCAGTGTGATGCTCCCAGCAATGTTCTGCTGGGAAACCTTGAAGTCCAAATACACCCCTTCATGGCAACGGTATTCCCTAATGGCAGTGGCCTCTTTAAGCAGAATAATGTGTCCTGTCACACTGCAAAAATTGTTCAGGAATAGGATGAGGAACGTGAAAAAGAGTTATTGGTATTGATTTTTAGCCTCCAAATTCCCCAGATATCAGTGCCATTGAGCATCTGTGGGATGTGCTGGACAAACAAGTCTGATCCATGGAGGCCCCACCGTCCACCTAACAGTACAAATGATCTGCTGCTAACATCTTGATGCCAGATACCACAGGACACCTTCATAGGTCTTGTGGAGTCCATGCTTCAATGGGTCAGCGTTGATTTGGCAGTATCAGAGGGACCTACACAGTATTAGACAGGTTTCAATGTTAAGGTTAATCAATGATTAGTTCTCGGAGACACCCTACTGGCTGGCTGAACCTGCCAACCACCAGTGTTACAATTAGGATAAAAAGTTCATTTACGTCTGCGCCTTTGTCTCTGTTTCGTCCCCGCTCAGCACAACAATATTAATATAATTAAACGTATTAATGGTTTATTATTAATATTAAAATAATTAATAAGAAATATTTATTTTAAATATATTTTATTATATAATAATAATTACTGTTACCTCATTGTCTAAATGTATTTTTAGTGTCTAAATATATGTACTCAGCTAGGCGAATGCGAGGCTGAGACTGAAGCTTTACCCATTCCTCGTGGCTAATTTCCCTGCGTGTACAAGTTACCTTAGGTTGGCTTTCACGGTTTGACTTCTGAGATTCAGATCGAGTTCTAGGTAATTTTTTTTCAAACTGGTTGGTTTGACTTTTAAGAAATTCAAGTTCTAATGAGTTCGAGAACTGAGGTACCACTGTATTTGAATGGGAGCATTTACACAGAAGCATAACATCCATCCATCCATCCGTACACTGGTCACTGTCTAAGTTTTTGTAGTAGTTTACTCATTTGTCATATATGCTTAATCTTAGAATAAGCATTATTGTCAGTGGTGATTTTAGGGGCTCTGAAGGCCCTTGGAAAAAATTAATGGGGCCCTACAATTCACCCTCCCAAAATGGTAACACTTATTACCATTATTATTAGTCTAAATGAATAATATCGACAAAGAGAATTTAACATACACATCCTTTCACTTTTGTGAAAAACTGAATACACAAATAATGTAGATTTGTTGGATCAATGTGCTGCATAATGAGCTGCCCTTGGGGGCCCCTTCCATATTTGCCTGCCTTGGCTGCCCCTGTCACTGTGCCTTTGGCTATTGTTTTGCTAGAACCTTGGAATACACTGGTTTGACCTGTTACTTGACATCAAATCCAGATTTAACTGTAATCAATACCTCTGATAATCGAAGTAGTTTTCTATAAGAAAATCTTTAATTGAATATTTCTTCATAAAATAAAAAATATATAATACATATTTTTAATGTGTTTTCGAAGAAAAAAAAAACTTCGTTTCCCAAAATTCATTGCAGGGCTGACTTTTTTCATCATTGAGATTGCAGTGCCAATAAGGAAGCGTCAAACCGTAAGTTTTAAGTGAATGAGGAAGAAATATCGAGAGAAAATGGGTTACATGTATGGAATATCGAGATCTAAGAGAAGGACTGTCAACGTAAAAATTTACGGACTATAACCATAAAATTGATAAATCAGTTACTTTTGAATCAGCCGCAAAAGGAGAATTTGCTGAAGTACTTTTGGAGCATGGATCGCAAGGCATGGGGAGGCATTAGACGAAGATCCCTGACTCTGAATATTAAAGAATCAACCTTTAAAGCGTTCAATACTTTGAGGATTAAAGCGAAACGGAAAACAGCAAGAGGTAAGGAGCCCAGAATTTAACTTATTTATTTTTTCTTCGATCACATAATCATACTGAAGTTAATTATAGTGTCCGCTATCCGGCGGCAAATTCAAGTCATTGCCGCTGGGTCATTACTATTATTAGACTACTTGATATACTGTTAAGACTCTTTTTGCCTGCGTTTGTTTAAATTAAGACTCGTTATATAATTATGTCACGAGGGGAAAAGTATTGTATGTTATAAACATTAATAAGTGCCAGATAAAAAAGAAGACAGTCGCTTGAAATTTCGGGACACATTTTAATATCAGTTACTGTCAGAATTAAATGTAAAAGATCGTTTGGGTGTTTTTATTTTTATTTTAGTAATTTGTTTGAATAATTGTAACGTACGGACTTTTTAAAATACTTAAACCGAATGTGTATAATGTATAATACATATGGGACTTGGCACAGAGAGGTCATTCACCAGACAGTGGTGAATCAGGCAAGCATGCTGTACACTGCCTTACTTGTTTTTGTAGCGTCTTATTCACATTCAATGCCTGCTTGTCATTCCCCAGTAATTTCTTATAACTATTAATATCTAGGGATGTGTAGCATGGCTGAATGAGGCCTATTGATAATAGGCTATGCAAACAAGGTGATTAATGCACAAGTTCATAACAGTGTGGGCAGCAGCCTTTACAATTATGTGAGCATTCGTTTGTCCGGTTTGCAGTGAATTTGACAAAACTATTAATGAAACATTCTCTTGCTGGTCAGATTAAACTTGGAAAATGTATTTGGTTAATAGATCATGCTCAATTTATTGCCACTCATAATGAAGTTACAGCGGTTCATTTCGTATCTGAGAAATGTGATACTGAGCATGTTATCTGTTTATCTTTAAAAATGTTTAATATAAATTTTTTTCTTCTTTTCACACCACCAATTGGCTATGCTCCTTTGGCTTAGCTTATTAGTGCTTTAATAATTTCATACTTTACTTATCATAATCTTGAAACCTTTAATCTCAACCCTTTTAAAAACCATAATCATCATTCAGGAGAAATTCATAAGAAATATATCAATTTTAAAGACACTAAGCAGTATGCAGTATACTCACAGTATAATCACAGTATACTCCTTAAATGCATATATCAAGGGGCAAATAATTTTATTGTCACTGTCCATTTGTGGTTATATTAGTACAATTAAGTTAAGTGTATCATTTTTATTATTATAAAAGTTTATAAATGATAGAGTAATCCCAGCATTATTTATGTGACATTTAGACTCATATTAGCAAACAAAATGTCTCAGAGCCTGGACAGCTAGGCTTGGTGTCAGCGAGCTGTTTTGCATATTCGTGTAACCCCTTGCGTCGAGTATAGACAAATCCTCCTGCAAACATTCACTGCAGCATTGTTGGAAAAACTAGCAAAAACTGAAAAACTGTTGGGAAAACTGTGGTGATTGTCTTTTATTTGATTATCTTAGCTGGGGCTCACTTAGTTAGTTCACTTGTTCTGTTTATTGCTTTGGCTTCTGCCACTCCTGAAGTTCACCCGGCTGTTTCATATTTATCTCACTATATCAAAATATACTCAGAATATGCCCAATCTCAACTATAACTATACTGTCATTTGTTTCTTTTTCTGTCCCCTTTCTTCCTTCCTGTTCCTGGTTGTTGTCCCTGCTTACATCTCGACTCTAGACCGGGACGCAACAGCTGGATTCTTTGAAATTGTCATTTATACAATAGGGCTACGGTCACACTGCCAGCCACATTGTTTAATTCTGATTTTTGCTCATATCGGATTTGTCTATCTTGAAGGTTCACATTCATAAGCACAAGTGACCTGTATCTGACTGTAATGTGAATGCATCGGTCCTCCGAAAAGTCACGCATGCGCACATTGATAGGCTGATGTCAGCGCATGCGTATAAGCCACATGAATTCCAATCTAAGCGTTCACATTCAGGTCGCATGGCCGCGAATCGGATACGTATCAGATTTAATACCACATATGAAAGTGGCACAAATCCGATTTGAAAAGATCAGATTTGCGTATCCATACAGCCCTGAAAAGATCAGATCTGTGTCACATTAAGGTAAAAAATCCAATTTGAGTCACTTCAGCATGTCAGTGTGAATGTAGCCTAAGATTAACTTAGTTAAATTTGCTGTATATGCAAGTTTCTGTCATATTGGAGACCATGTGTATTCAGGCAGTATTCAGGAGTAGCATCTTAAGAAGGCAGACATGCCTAGATTGGTTTTGTCTTTCACTGTTAATGGCAATTACTGCTGGAAAATTAAACATCAGAAAAGCAGTTTCCCTGTGGAGTCGTAATCGGTCTGCACTGTGGGATCAGAAATGATGTAGCTAGTGTAGTCGTTAATTCTTTTATAATGCTAGATTAAAGTAATGACATCAAAATTGTAATGGAAGACCTTGACAACACTCTTAGCTGCAGAATGTTTCTCTGCTGTTTACCTTGGAAACCACTGTGAGCACTTTTTTGCGCAAAAACCATTATATATTAGGCAAGTGAGTACCATCCTATGAAATGCAGGGTACAGGGCAAGGGTGACTCTGGATGGGATGCCAGCTCGTCATGAGGCGAACAGTCAGTCACTATAAAATGCCAGGTCTGAACCCACATAGACTCATGCAGTACTTTCACTGACATTAAATTGTTTTGCACAACTGTAATATATGTTGCTAGCGATAAATAGATGTATAGAATTACTCTGTGGAATTTGAAAATACTGTTTTGTGCTTCATTGTTTTTGCAGTTAGATAGATGCCCTAAAAAGAGACACACTGAACATTTTAAATTGCATCTCTCACAGAATTATGTTGTGGTGCAAAAGTCTTTTATTCAGTGTACATTGTTTTATAGTTCAACCTGAAAGAAGGACTCAATTGGTTATGCTGGCTTTAAAGCCATACTGCTTTAGTTTTGCCATTACATGATTGTACTTATCCAGAGCATTCCCATGAAATGCCGAAATACCGTGCTCTAGTTAAAAGTCATAAATAATCAAACTGTTTTTGCACGTGAACATCACACATATCATATGTAACTTAAGTACTTTTTTACATTTAACAGAAAAGCTGATTATTCAACTGTTGGTATAACTGACCTTTCTCTTACACTGTGAATTTGTTTATACATGTGTGCACACATACACACAGACACACGTACACACAGACAGATATATATGGTGAATGGATTGGGAATTCTCAATTGTTCTCCTGACCCTTCCTTTTTGGCACAGATCTTTGGAGCCTTATTGACATGTGCAGCGAAACAATACACTGAGGAAGTAGAGTTCAGGGTAGCTCTTCCTGGACTGCATACCTCACAGCAAACATGTAGACATCTGGGTTGAGGGGAAATCCCATTGGCTTTCATTTTGAAAAGGGTCAGAAAAGGGGTGGGGCACTAGGCAAAAGGCAAAGCCTAGTATTATACTGTCTTTCAGTGAAAAATATAGTATCAGCCATTCAAAGACACAAACATTACGAAAGTATAGAATTTATTTATTCTAATAGATTCATCAGAACATGGATAGATTAGGACATATTAAGGAACTTAGTAGTTCATATATGAATACTAACAAAATTGAAACTGCTTAACGCTTCAAAGTAATTCTGTTTGGTGTATCACCAATGAATTGTACTATGTTACAGACATTTAAGTTGTAATGTGTTCAGATTCCTGTAGACATGGCGTTCATAGAAAGTGTTACCACAGTAAGATCTAATGTTAGCCCTTTAAAATGGAGATAGACTATTGAACACCATAACCTCATTGAAATTAATGGATGAAACTATAAATCACATGTTGATTGCATAGTGTAATGGTTGTGTAACACGACAAGGAAAATATTAGATAAGATAGTAGTGGAAAATATTGCTATAAATACCATCTATACTCCAACCACTTCTCCAGTGCAGTGCATGGTGAGGTAAGGGCCCGAAGTAGAGGAACCGCTTACATGGGATGTCAGGCTGTCGCAGGGAACATAAAGTCACACAATGACCACATGTTGTTGGGTCTCAGGGGGAAGGTATATGTTGCAACCTGGTACAACACAAGCAGAACATGCAAGCAAACAAACAAAGTGTAGGTGGAATGCAAATGATCGCTGTATGTGACAACAGTGCTGGCCTAAGACCCACTTAACTAATAGAGACACTTCACTTCTCTGCTTTGTGTCCTCTGTATAAATTAGTATATATATTGAGAAATATGTGCCAACAGTCACTTTCATTATCAGTAAGGGAAGTTTGTGAGTTTGTATTTTAATGAGCTGCGTGTTTTTAAAAAAGTAACAGCACACGTGAAACCCAGCACCCATTACACAAGGCCTGGAAACTCCTGACAGAGTGACTCTTAAAATCTTTACATAATTTCCTATAATCGCACCACTTACTTATAGGAAACATGTTAAGCAGTTTTTTTTTCACTTTTAGCACAAAAAGATGAGATATAAAGATTTCAGATTATTTATAAATGGGTACTGGGTTTATCTGTAATGGAAACCAGTGTTACTATCAGCGTCACCTATTCTAACTTTTTCTGAAGCCAATCATACCTTAAATAAAGATGTTTAATCATTTTAGTTTTAGTAGTTTAGTAGTTACCTCTGATGAATTTGTTTACAACACAACATACTCTTTGGTTTCTTTCACTCAACTGATGCCACCCCTGGAAGTTCATATCATTGATCAAGTGGTTGTTTCCTTCACCTCCAAGATGTATGAAACCATGAATAAAGACCTATTTTTGTAGAATATTTAGTCAAATCAAACTTTTAGAAACTAACAGAGACTTTTAAACATTTTACACTGGTTCATATTGCAGAAAACATCTTTTTTTACTTCATTTTACTTTGGGAATCAAATTTGCACTGTGAAAAACAAAGAAATAGCTCATAGCTTATAAATAGCTTAGAACTGTATTTGTTTGCTTTTTGGAATTTTCATTTATAAGTGTGCAGTGATTATATAGGTATTTGGGATTGACACTGAATGTATGTCTAGGTTGATATCAGACCTGATTAGTACAAAGAGCTAATTTCTCTACAAAGAGCAAGTTGAGGGAGGCATAAAAAGCAATTTCCCCATGGGGATAAATAAAGAATTGATTATTACTATTATTATTACACCCAGTTCTGCAAATATGTATACAGCACCAGTTGTGCAGGTGCCTAATGGTGGCTGTATTAGAGTACATTTATAAATTAAGAGTCACACACAAATGTATTGAATTAGAATACATGAATTAGTGTTGCATAAACTGTAATCAACCAGCTTGCCAACCAGAGTATCCTCTGCCTTGAGCCCAGTGCCTCCTGGAATAGGCTCTGTGCCGATTACAACCCTGTACAGGTTTCAGAGACTAACATTAACTTTCACTCCAAACACTCAGAGACCTTTCATCCAGTGAAAACTGCTTCATTATTAATGAAGATTGTGCATCATTGCATCTGTACAACTGCAAGGAATCCATGTCAATGCAAAGCTTGCATCATTCCTTGACAATTTCACAGTCATTGTGCATGCCCTTGAGAGATAGACTGAAGCATTAAAATTGTCAATATAAGTTTAAAACCTCATTTATGACATTGGTGATTGGTGATGTGCTTAAGGTGTGAAGCTGTGGATAGGGCAGGGGAGTTACTCATCTGTTTGTATAATGATCTGTCTGCCTTCTGTCTGTGTCTGCTGATTAAGTATGGGAAGCTGATTCAAGATGCTATCAGCCACACTTCAACGCTTATATAATTTTTTGGAAAAAGACAAAAATAAAAAAAACAAGCCAACAAATCTCAGTTCAAGTGTAACTGAAGGATCTGTCAAAAGATGGAAAGATACATGGCCTATTCCAAAAGTTACAGACAGCCTTTTTACACTGGAGTTCTATTTCCCTGGAATGAAATAAGATAACACTCCTTGCAAGTGACACACCTTTTCCTGTCTGTTCGTCTAGAGCATCCAGGAGAAATTCCCAAATGGGCCTCAGTTCATCCTCAAACTATACTCATAGAAAGGAAGGAAATGTCTGTCATGGATAATAGTTTGTGATGAGGGAAAATTTGCGATTTCGTCTGTGCATTTGTTATGACAGTGCAGCCAAAAAGGGAAGTGACTGCACTGTAAAGTTGGGTTGAGGATGTGGGGTGCAGGTTTAGTCTCCTTCTTAGAAACTGTATCACAAGTTGCTATGATATCTATTTTGTTAACCTTATGTATAAACTTTCCTTTAAATCTTACTCCAAAGCAAAAATGACAGTCAGAAAATACTAGCAGTGCCTGTTTAAAACCCACTTTTCAACTTTGATTGTATATAACCTACAAAAGGAGGAACTGGAAATGGATGATGAGATAGAAACCCAAAATGAAACCAAAGCACATTTTGAAATTCATTTTCATTAACGGCGTGAACGGCCATTTCTAGAGCTGGGCGATATGTCCTAAAATATATATATATATATTTTTTCACAATAAATCATATTTTCAATTTTAATCGATTTCCCCCTCCCCTACTCAAAATCAAACTACAGGTGACAAATAAATGGTTCAAAACAAGTTTCAACTTAAAAATTTTTTACTCTAGAGTTAAAGTGCAATCTCACCAGCCAAAAAAGATGCTTGTGAGATTGCAGACCACGCCATTGTAAATACTTTTAGAAACTTATAAAAACTTTGAATCCCGGCTTTTCCACAGTATGTATGGGCACCATGTCTTTTGCAATATACATCGCAACAGCGTTTGTTATCGCCTTCCACCCCGCCCCATTCAAATCATATGACATACAGTTCGAAAACCTGTCAGGTATGGTTGCTTGCTCAACTTTGGATGTTGTGCTGGTGCTGCGGGTATTTTCATTTCGCTGGGAGCTGCACTTGTCCCACTCCGCTGTGTGCCTCTACTTTAGGTGCTGGAATAAATTTGTCGTGCTGCTTCCTTTGGTTGCAACAGACTTTGCAACGAGGACTTATTTGGTCTGTGTCCGACGGCGCAAAACCGAACCACTGCCATGATGTTTCTGAATCCGCTAGAGTGTTTGGGTGCGCCGCGCTAATTTACCCGTGAAGAACGGTGCGTCGCATTAGTTCCGCCTTTGGCGCTCGCGTGTAAAATCAGTAATAAAATCGATTTTCGTAAAAACACATCGTCCTGAACTATAAATTCGAATTAATCGATAATATCGATTTATCGCCCAGCTCTAGCCATTTCAAATGAGGACTTTTTATGGTTGTTTAAAAAAACACTGGCCAAACAATGGGAAAATATATATATATATATATATTTCTGAAATATTGATTTTAAATGATTAACATGAGATATTCTTTTTTAATGTTATGCTATGTTGCTTGGCTCTCTAGTTTGAGGAAACTTCTGACACACCCCTTTCTTGGGTATGTAAGCAGTTCAGCCTCATTGGAGGAGATGAGGGGGTAATTTAGGAGGGACATTTGTTCATAAGGAACCAGAGGGTTTCCGGTATGAAGGGGGTCAAGAGGGGCAAATGTTACAAGGAAGGTACAGTTTTTTGTTGGACTAAAAAATGAACTGAAATCCGTTACTGGCAGCCTTACTCCCAAATGAGGGTTTTTCTCTGGTCATTCTTGGAAATATTCCTTTTGGATTTATTTGTGACACTCTAGGGCTATACATATATATATATACATATATATGGAATCTGAAGTTTGGAACTAGGCTCCCATGCCTTGTTTTCAATGAGCAGTTATAAAAAGGCTAAAATTCTGCTTCACAGAAATGGTAAGTCGTGCTTGTTATTTAATTAATATAATATTTCATTTTTGTGATAATTAGCTGTTTATTATATTTGCTGTTGCAAAACAAAATTAGTTTTAACATTTTACGGAAATAATTATGAGAAAATGCTATGGATTTCAATACATTACATATGTATTCATTTTATGGTGTCTCTTTCCCACTAGTTTAATTTTTTTGTACAAAGACACATTTTCAGCTAATGCAACGTGAAATTGTTGTTCAGTTCTCGATATATGTATGATAGAGACTACTCTCACTGGTGTTAGATGGTAATATCTGCTACTAAGATGCTCTTCAGAATTTACTGAAAGCATATGCCATCCTTTCTTCTGTTTCATGCAGCAGTTTAACAGCTTTTCTTCTTTGGTGTGGGCGGCTTTCGTCACATTGTTCTGATCAATATTGAAGCCATCTCCAGAAATTAAGCCAATTTTCCCGTGTTGCCACACACGTTTAACTTGGAAAGTTAATTATATAATAATTTACAGTAGATCAGCAGTACTGTGCATTTTGAACTTCTGGTCATCAATGGTTTACATTGTAACCATGCCAGATTCCCAGTGGGAAGTCAGTGAGAAACAATGCGAGCTTTACATCCAGCACAAACAATACCCATTATTCAGGGGGGTGGGGGGGGCGATCAGAGGCCTTCTGTCAGACAGACACGTTTCCTCCCCTCTCTGTTGACTTGTGTAGTATTACCAGTATCTTAGATGATTAGACGCTATTCTTTTTATCCCGTGTTCAACAGTTGCAGTTGTACGATGCAAACCTGGGTAGAGGAAAGGCGGAGAACATTTGGACTGGCTGGATCACTATGTGTGTTGTTCTGTGAAAGTGTCTCCATATGTTTCGACTTGGCAGTGGAGAGAAACTGTTCTTTTTAAAAATCAATTAATGTTTTGCATGTTTTTGAAACTAATATAAATGATGGAAATTATATGAACCAGATTACACTGAAATGTGAACTAGATTGTTGAGGAGGTTTTTCCATATTGTTTATAAAAGACAAGGATATAGCAGTCTAAATGCATCTTACCTGAAAATACATACAGATTTATCATTAATTATGTTTCCATCTGTTGTCTGTGTTATGAGGAATCCATCAAAAGCCTAAGAGAAAAATGCAGTGAACATCAGTGCCTAGTTACGCGATAAACATAGAATGTAGTTACAAGACGTGCAGAACCTTTCAGAAACGTTGTCTTGTAAGCATGTATCTTTCGGTCAACAAGCATTCCCACTCCAAGCGACTTTCACGTGAACCATTAGTACCCCCCCCCCCCCCACA
>JABFEB020000038.1:1304516-1316541 GCA_019775895.2 Stomatorhinus ivindoensis | reverse complement strand
ACTCTATGTTGACAGACCATCTGCTCCTCAGCTGTGGAGTTCAAACAGCACGCCCCTCGCTACCCTTCCCCCAAACACACTGGCACATTTTCATTCAGACACAACAGTGGTAAAGCATGCAGGCCATGGGGGTACACCGGTGGCGTGGTCAGGAAAGGGGGGGGGAGAAGCTGATCTTGCTTTCTAGGTCATATATGTTGTATATAGTTTGAAATGAAAGTTGATGAAAAAAGAAATAGAGTGATTAACCTGTGAAGAGGCACTCAGATCAAAATAGTTTTCTGGTATTGATATCATGCAGTTTATCTGGTGTAGTGATTATTATTATTATTATTATTATTATTATTTAGGAAGAGGAGGGAGGGTTTGAGTCTGAGAACATTGAAAGCTTGATCTTACTGCAGGTAACAAAGCAAATGTTAAAATTATGTCAGCAGTTTTTCTAAAACAGTTTATAACATGGATTCACATCAGGCTTTTTTTGAATGGGAAGCTAAATTATAGTTAAATAATAGTATTGGTGAAATAGTACTCAAATCATGAAATCTTTTGTTTTTTAATAGACCTTCATTATATAGATTTTTCAGATTTTATTTTGGCTCAGTGTATTGGTTTACTTTTAATGGCATTTTATTACGTTCGACAGTTTGAAACATCCTGACACTGCACAGGTCTTCACAAACTCATGAAACTGATTTTACTTCCCTTTTCCTAAATTATGTCTGTCACATGTTATTTATTTGTAGCATTTCATAAAACCATATATCAGTGAACCTGGAACGAAAACTCTTTCTTCCTCTTCGCGCTCTCACGGGAAGCTGGAAGGGGGCGGGGTGAGAGGTTACAATGGCCCAGACTGAAACTCTATCCTGGTCGCACTGCTTTGAACAGGAGACATGGCAAATTTGTTCTTCTGTTATCCTTCTTATAATTCTGGTGGACAAAACTGTCCATGGGACGGAAGCACACCACTGCCAGTGAACTGTATTAAATAGGCAGTGTTTTTTGCATAGGAATCAATAAGAGTCTTATTCACACTGAGAATGAAAGCTCCGTGGTTGTTGTTGCTTGTCAGATGTCATGTTACCTGACCTTACCTCTTCTCTTCTATGTTCTGTATTGATGCAGAGAGAGCATTAATAACACACATTATATGGTAATAACAAGCATTATAATCATACAGTGATGTACTGTTTGTAATATTCTTACGTGCTGTTTTTGAATGTTCTAGGAATGCATTGTGAGGGACAGTTAAGTGTTACCAGCATTATTTTAACATTTTTATCTATTTATTTAATACAGTACTCACATGCCTTAGTATTTTTGTAGTTTATTATAACATTTAAAACCAAGACAGTTGTTTCTCTGTGTGTGCCAAAATAGACCAAACAAAAATTGTATTTGTCCATAGATTGTTTTGATATTTAATATATGCTCAATAAATCCCCTCTTAAACTATATAACTTGATTTCTAAGGAAAGGTGATATCTATACAGTGCATATATTGAATTAGGGGCATTAGTCAGGCTTGGCCATATGGAGAAAAGGGTACCTTTCATGCAGATATTTTGTGCTAAATTGATTATTTAAGCTTAAAACAGAGAATGATTTTACTCATGAATCAATAGAATTGAAGTTATCACATAAACAAGCTAAGAGGAACTAGTCTTCCAGAAGTTAGTTTCACTGAAGGGTTATTATGTGACTAAACCAGAGTAAATAACTAGTGAATTAGATGTAGGCTTGTCCTCTGCACAGTATTTTCAGTTTGGGTTTGCCGTTTATTTTTCATATTTAAAATGTACCATTGACGTTGTTGCATTTTTGTGTTTTTTTTCCTACTACTCACTAGATTCAGAAAGTATTAAAACACACTAAGTCATACACAAGTGGCCTTAATTATTGTCCCATCCTTACCCGGATTTTCTGGGTTGTACGACGACACAGCGGTGGCATGAAGTCTGACTTTAATAGGCAGGGGAGGCGTGGGAACACATGGCTTTTTCAGGAGAGCTTAGCCTTTATGGTGCTCTGAGACCACGGGAGTTGTGGAATGTTTCTGGGGAGCAACATGTCGAGTCCCATGAAGAAAAATGAGAAGCGTATTCAGTCCGGCCATTTTACCCTTTTAAAGTTTAGAATTTTTAAATAATTCGATCAGGTTTCTTAGACCTCTAAAAAGAATTTGAAAGCAATAATTAAAATTAATTTATTAAAATTGATTTAGCAGACAATGATGAGCAAGTGAGGCAAATAAAAAAAGATTTTGTTTTCTTTGAGCTTTATTGAACACTTTGAAAAGATAATAAAAATCACTAAGATATGGATTTATGCGAAATAAGTCGTTTGCTCTGTCTTTAGTTGTTTCAATGTCCCTGTGTCTGTATGGTACACTTCTTGTCTATAATGGCAGACATGCAGTTTTCTTCTGTCACAATGGTGAATTAGTCTCTGATTTTTCTGAAATTGTGTAAGTGAGTAATTAGTCAATCAAAACTCTGGTCTGTGCTTCATAGCAATGTGCTAGACTGCATAATCTCCCCGTATTTAGTGACAGCTGACAAATGTTGCTAAATTCTGCTGTTGTGGTTGGAAGTTCAACCACGGAAGAAAATACGTTTCATTTAATCCGTTAGTTAAAGGTAAAGGACTGCAATTGATTTGTGTACCACACAGATTATAAAGACCTCTCATATGCTAGTGAGACACCACTATGCACCGGCTTGGGCGTTTCAAGTCCTCCCTTGTGACTTGAATTTCCTGGTTAGGCTCCTGGCTCTCTGCCCACCCCCAACTGGATAAGTGATTACACAGGGAGGGGCAATGTCTGATGTCACGATTCAGTTTTTTCTAGGAATGTTGTGGCTTATATGACTCGTGTTACTCATACAGTCAGTTTCGTAGCTTTCTGTGTCCCATAATTGTGAAATGTGTAATGTTTCAAGCACACCATAAGCAGGATGTGAAATGTTTTTGTATATGCAAATTCAACTTACCATAAACCTGGATCCTGTGACACCTCTGAAAGCCACAGACATCTACGTGATCTCATTAGCAACCTCAATACCAGCTTCAAGGCCAAAAAGTCACTCTGTAGTTGATCAATTAATGATCGCGCATCTCAGTAATAGTAAGATTTGTGCCACAACACCCGTATTCATGTCATACAATTTGTTTTCTTTTCTGCAATTTTTTTTAGAATTGATAAAAAAGAAAGACAAAGAATTATAGTAAGTTTTAGAAATACAAAGAAATTCTGTAGTTAATTTTGATATAATATATACAGACGCTCCTCTACTTACGAACTTTAAACTTACAAACTTTCAGACATATGAACGAAGAGGACTGTAAGTCCAAATTGTGTTTGTTGGGCTCTCGTATCCTGTCCGCAACATCAATTTTTTTTTTTGCACGCCAATTTCAGGTACTATGACTTCTAGCCACTACTCCCACTGCATAGCAGTGTAGCGTGCGTACTTCCAGCATCCTAGTTCTTTATACTTGCGTATACCCTTAAAATGACATTGAATAACAACTTACGAACATTTCAATTTACGAACGGCCATTCGGAACGTATCTCATTCGTAAGTAGGGGAGCGTCTGTATATTCTTTCTTCAGTTTTCTATATAACAGTATTGAAATTGAATGTCACAGATATCAACAACCCAACTTGGAAGAAGTTGGGACGGTACAGAAAATGCAAATTAAAAAAAAGCAGTGATAGCTTAATTTCTTCTGATTTGCAATCCATCACAAACAGTTTACTCTGTTTCAACTTCATTTTTTTGTAAACATGCATCCATTCTTGCCATCGACGGTCTATATTACATTCCAAAATACGCTGAGATTTGGCAATATCAGGCCAAAAATCAGTTAAAAAAAGAAAATGATGTAATTTGAAACAGATTATGTTCAGTGGTCCTTTAGGAGCCTAGAAATGTATGAGAACAACTCAACTGAGCATAATACAATTTAAAGATTGAAGGAATTTGGAGAGCTTTCAATGTACTAGCACAAACCTACACTTGCCTGCAATCTGCAATCCCTCAGATAGCACTGCATCAAGAACAGTAGTTTATTAAGTGACATAACTACATGAGCTCAGGAGTACTTTGGCAAACCTTTATAATGCAATATGTAATTGAAGCCAAATCATATACTGTAGGTGCACTGGGCAAAAATGGAGGCCATTTGTTAACAGTGTCCAGAAGCACCGTTGACTTCTATGGGCATCTGGAATGAACCATCGCACAGTGTAAATGGATATTGTGGTCAACATTCCTGGTCTTTTTTGGAAGAAATGCATGTCATGTGCAACAAAGAAAATAATCATCCATACTGTTAACAGCAAGTCCACAGGCCAGCACCTGTTATACTATGGGGTTGTGTCTGTGTCTTAGGTAACTGCCACTTCTGTGAAAGTACCATTAATGGCAAAAATTGCAGTCAGATTTTGGAGCAACAATGCTGCCTTCATCTCTTCCATGGACACCCATGCATGTTTCCGCAAGACAAGGGCATGATTGCGACGGTGTAGATGAAGGACTGGCCTGCCTGTAGTTCTGAACTGTCCCCGATAGAGAATGTGTGGCGCATTTTGAAAAGGAGAATGGGATAAAATTACTAATGAAACGCTACATCAATAAGTTGGTGTCTTCACGACCTAAACGTTTATTAAGTGTTGTGAGAAGGAAAGGTTGTGTTACAAAGTGGTAAATTATTTACTGAGCAATTTTTCTTGGAATTTATTGCATGTGTTAAAATAAGTGTTTGTTTTTGATAAACCAATAAAATTAATTTGTTGATGCACCAACATAATGTGCTATAACATTGTTTCCATTTCAAAGATTCATTTGCTGACCACTGATTCAACGTACCATCCCAACTTTGTAAAATGTTTTTAATATAATTATACAAATTTGTTGTCATGATTAGTATTTACATCAAATGTAAAACTATAATCAAAACAGGCAGGGCAGTTAATGGCCCTGGTAGCATTTTATTTTTATTATTATTAGTATAATAATTTAACATTTTCTGTTTTCCTGGCTCAGAACTTGAAGCAGCGGAGGCATGCAGCTGGCTACGGGCGGCTGGTTTTCCGCAATATGCACAGCTGTATGAAGGTAACTATTATATTGACTGCAAAATATGACAGAATATAGAGATGCTACATTTTTAGTGCAAGGATCCCTCATGAACTTCCTGAAACAATGTCGAACAGCCTGCTTGCTTCACAGGAAGTACTAAGTAAAGCCAAACATTAAAGTTTAATATGTAATTTGATAGCATTTGATAGTGAGGTGCAAGAAATGTTATTTGTAGATAAAATATTTTAAGCAATGTCAATGCGTAACATATCCTGCTAGATAATTTTACTTCTAAAACAGAATAACTTAAATGTTTGTTTTACTGTAGGCCTAAATATTGCAGGTTATCTTATTCACATGAAATTTGTTTTTCAGATGGCCAATTTCCCATTGACATCACAGCTGTTAAAAACGATCATGATTTTTTGGATGAAGACTCATTGAAATCATTATGCAGGTAAAGAAACACTTAAAAAATAATTTAATTTTCATGATATAGTTTTTACTTTATTCCTGTTATATGATACAATATCAACGTGTACAATCAACTTGGTCACATAGTAGTAACGCTTCCAGGGTGAAAATCACGAGCTTCATGGATAGAATTACAAACACAGACTGTCCCTTCATCTTCTAACCACTTATCCTGGTGAGGTCTGTGGGGCAAATACAGACTAGGTAGGTTTTAATTTAAAGTATAGCAAAGAAATAATACATTTATACATAATTCAGTTCAATTCAATTTATTTTTACATAGTGCCTTTCACAACCATCACCCCAAGGCGCTTTACATGGGTGTAACACATCCCTACATCATTTATACTCAGTAATTCGAAAACAGGGAAAAGGGAAGACAAAGAAAAATTTGATTGAAAGCTGCACCCCCGATGTCACTATTTCTTAAGTCGCATACATGATGTCATACTTCAGTGGCACTTAAACAGGACTCTAGCTTAGGATATGGTAAGGAAGGGGAGAATATGGGTGGTCAGAACATGCGTGAACATCAGAACATCGATGCAGAAGCACAGTAATGTAAAATAATGCATCTGGTGCTTGAAATGAATTTCCTAAAATTGTAATGGAGGCAGAGTATTTAGAATAATTCAAGTATGCACTAGAGAAAAGCAAGCCGAGTTATTAGTCACTTCTCATTTGTAAATGTTTTTTATCTTCTTGTGTTGAACTGCTTCATAGACAGTGGGTATACAAATTACAATTTAGATTCAAGTGTTTGATATGTAACACATTTTATAAATGAATGACATGATTTTTTTTTTCCGTCACAGCAGCCTTATTTAATGATTGATGATCAGCATATAGACCATGACACAAATGAGAAAGCCTTGTTAACACTGTCTATAGTTAGTCAGCTGCAATTATTTAGAATCCGGTGTGAATATGCTTATTTTTGAAGATGTTTTCAGATTTATATTTATGAAATACTGTACAATATATGTTATATTTAAATATTCTATATTTATATTTTGACCCAGGCAAACTTGGACTATTTATCTGATACATCAGCTTTAGTTCTTACTGTCCTGTCTGTGTGTCCCATGTGCAGGAGACTGAAAGCTCTGAACGACTGTGCCTCTTCGAGGCTCGAAGTGCATTTCCAGCCCAAGCAGGTGGGTGGAAAAGAGAAGCTATTTCAACAAGCCCACCTCATTGCTTGTTTTGTCATTCCATTTTATCAAATGCTGAACTGATACTGAAGTTACTTTTTCGAAGCTCCTCACAATTGGCACAACAGTAGTCAACACGGATTAAACTATAGATCATTATCAGTGTGGGTATATGAAATGCAGTTTCATGAAATTCATTAAACTGTGATAGGATTTTGAAGGTGAGATTGACTGATTAACTGTTCAGCTCAGCTGCATGTTGGTAATGCAAACTGTCTGAAGAGTTTTTAAAAAAGTGACTTAAGTATTGAGAAATGCTTGTTAATAATTGTAAAAAAAGTGTGATTTGAGGCTTTGAGGATAATGTCAGTAATGAAATTATAATATAAAATTAGTTTGAGCAAGTTTCTGTTGTTTTTCCTTCTTTTTTTAGAGCGAGGACTCGGAGGATGATGATCTCTGTGCAATAAGTGACCGGTGGGCATTTCAGCGGGACAGTAAAAGATGGTCTAGGTTAAATACTCTCACACCACCAATGACCCCAAAAATGGGTGTTTCCTCAGCTACTGAGAGGACCTCAGCAAGCTCTGAGAGTATCCTGAGTGACTTTAGTGACCTTGACACCACCTCAATCCAGAGCAGCAGTAGTCTGAGTACCAGTACTAGAGGAACCTCCAGATCTTCCAGTCTGGTGACCATGACCAGACGACTGACCTCCTCAGACTCCCCTAACAGGTCAACCCACAGCAATCAAACAGACGGTTCTTCAAAAGTCCAGTTGTTTCTTGAAGACAAGACAAAGAGGTGCTCCAGAAACATTTTGAAGAGATTAGACTCATTCCGGAAGAAGAATAAAGAAAGGGAGAAAGCGACTGTGAAGGAGAAAGATGTGAAACAAGAGCTTCCGCAAGCTGCCGTTAGTTTGGCTTGTACGCAGACTTTGCCTGGTTTGAAACAAACCTTTCGTGAGAAAAGCGGCTTAGCGGACTACAGAAAGGCTTATACAATTTGTAGGACTACTGCAAGACGATCCTTTACAGATGAGAAGATTAAACCAAAATATAAGGGATTCTATTTGGAGGATTACGAGATGTACCTAAAAGTAGCAAATTGGACAAAGCATTCAAGCAAACTTGGGAATAGACAAGAGAGTTGTTTGGTTCATCTTCCAACTGGACACAAGCCAGGCACCTTTCCCAAGTCACTTTCTATTGAAAGCTTGTGTCCTGAACACCATAATGACTCAAATGGGTGGCAAATGGACAACACCGATATCTCTATGGCTAGCACTAGTGAGTCCCAGGACTTTGCAGGGTTTCAGCTGAGGAGAAATTCCTGTATTTCTGTAGGGAGCGTATATGATAATGTGCCGGAGGCAACCAAGAGCACTGACGACCTTAACTTGGAAGGAGACCAGGTTTTCCAACACCTGGATGATATCCTCGATCATGTTCATGGCCTTCAGCATAGCATAGACGTGTGGTCGAGGAGAATCTGTCTAGACTTGGAAGATGGCGAGCTGGATGGAAAATCGGAGGAGCAGGTAGAAATCGCATATCCTTCAAGCCTGCATTTTGAAGAGCAATCCATGTCCGACATTGGAACAGCAGCAAGTGACTATGGCAGTACAGGAAATTCGTTGAATGAAACAGAGGATATTGACATGAGAGAACGACGAGATTCTGGAGTGGGTGCCTCTTTAACCAGACCCAGCAGGTCAGATTCTTTTAGTTAAATTACCTGCATCATTTTCCTTGCACATCTCTTTGCTATTATTGTATATCACCAACCAGCAGGAAAACAAATCACCTGAATCATCTCTTGCTAAATTGCTGGTTTTCTTTTTGGTTTCTAGGAAACTGAGGTGGCACAGTTTTCAAAACTCCCACAGACCTAGCCTGAACTCAGCATCACTGGAAATGAATCGGCAGTCAGCTGCACAGCTCAATCTTCTGCAGAAATTCTCCTTGCTGAGACTGACAGCGATTATGGAGAAATACTGTGCGGGTAGTAAACTTTCCTGGAGCTGGTAAGTTTTCCACCGCAAAAGGCTGAATCATTCAGGCACTGTCAACGTTTTGTAGCTACATTTTCATCGAAGGAACGTCACAGATTGTAAGATTTATGATTTTACTGTAACATTCTAGAAAATATCCGGTTTTAAATGTACTGCAACTTCTTGAAGTGAAAGTAGATACATAAGTATGTTGTGTTCTCTGTTTTCCTGTGTGGAGTTTACATGTTCTTCCTAAGTTGTGTGGCTGCTCTTTCTGTATTTTGGTTGCTGTAGCCCATTTGCAATTATGTGAATTGCCTACAGTGTGTGCTATTGTGTGTGAACCTATGAAGGACCGGCATCTCAGCCAAGGTGCCCCTGCCTCATGGTCCCTGGTTCCTGGTTAGACTGCAGTAGCACTGTAGCCCTGTCCCTTGAACTGTGGCATGTGTGGATCAGCACTTTAGGGTTCTTACCTGTAATTGGAAGGTGACCTGGTTTTAATTCAATGACAGTGATGCTACTGTTGGAACCTATGTATCTGTGTGTGTCATGGAGAGCAACATAGGATAGGTGAAAAGACAATTTAGACTGAAGTATTACTATTCCATATTTTGCTAAGTTACGGAAGATATGGATATATATACATGTTATGAATTCATTCATTCGGCTAATGTCGGGTGTGTTCCCCTATGTATAGTTGGAACATGATACTGAACAATTCCAGCTATTCAGGTTGCTAACAGGAGCTCTTGGGAGCATTGTCAAGTATATTCATCCTCATGGGAGTATTATCAAGTATCCTCATCCTCTTGGGAGCATTGTCAAGTATATTCATCCTCATGGGAGTATTATCAAGTATCCTCATCCTCTTGGGAGTATTGTCAAGTATATTCATCCTCATGGGAGTATTATCAAGTATCCTCATCCTCTTGGGAGTATTGTCAAGTATCCTCATCCTCTTGGGAGTATTGTCAAGTATCCTCATCCTCTTGGGAGTATTGTCAAGTATACTCATCCTCTTGGGAGTGTTGTCAAGTATCCTCATCCTCTTCGGAGTATTGTCAAGTATCCTCATCCTCTTCGGAGTATTGTCAAGTATCCTCATACTTGGTTACAATACTGTGTCTTTGGTCCCCTACATGCTAAACCTATTTTGCGAAATAAAGCTCTTGCAAGTCTATAGACTCGCATACGCGTGATCTAATCTGATTTTCTTTATTACACAGGACTATTCCAAAGTTTATGAGGAGGAGCAAGATTCCAGACTACAGGGACAAAAACGTCTTTGGGGTTCCACCCATCCTGAATGTCCAGCGGAGTGGGCAGCCGCTGCCTCAGAGTATTCAGCAAGCGATGCGCTACTTGCGCAGCCGATGCTTGGACCAGGTAAAATCCAGATTGTCCAATCAGACATGGTTTGTCGCAGATTTCACCGTATGAAAGTTTTTTTTTAAATGTATTTTTCCCCTTTTTAAATGGTACGATTAGATTGGCATTTTCCGCAAGTCTGGTGTGAAGACCCGGATCCATGCTCTGAGACAGCTGAATGAAAATTCCCCAGATCATGTGAGCTACGAAGGCCAGTCAGCCTATGATGTGGCTGATTTGTTGAAGCAGTACTTCAGGGACCTACCAGAACCTGTCTTTACCAGCAAGCTAACAGAAGCATTCTTACAAATTTACCAGTGTGAGTTTTGCATCATTAGTTTTTCTGTATATTTTTTTTATTTTGTTTTTTGTTTTTCATTTTATATTTTCTTCTCATGTTAATGCCAAGTAACTTTTTTTAAAGTTAACAGTTATTAATAAGAAAATGTTATTTGCCTCATTTAATTTCCCCCAGTATTTAATTTCAGTGTGTGAAATAGAAGCTGTTGTGTAATTCCTGACTTCTCTCCCACCTGCATCTCATTCCCAGATGTCCCTAAGGACCAGTGTTTGCACGCGGCTCAGGCTGCGGTCATCCTGTTGCCGGATGAGAACCGGGAAGTGCTTCAGACTCTGCTGTACTTCCTTAGCGACATCGCCTCTGCTCAAGGCAACCAGATGACAGCCGGCAACCTGGCCGTGTGCCTGGCCCCATCTGTCTTTCACCTCAACATCTCAAAGAGAGAAGGGAATTCACCCAGGTAGGTTAGTCTGCGGTGTACAGCACTGTGGAATAGCCTTAAGCAGTTTAAGAAAATCTTTACACTTATCTGTATAGTAAGTGAATGTTTGCTCAGAAAAAAAGACAGTTTAACATCATTACATGTGCAATTAATATTGATACTACAGAGATGAACAAGAATTTTTTTCTGTTCTCCAGTTGGTTACTGATCTCGTCCTGGACGGCTAGAAGAACTTAGCTTTGCTTTGCAAGTCTCTCTTCAGGGGCACCTCAGCCTTTCTGTGCATTCCTTAAATTTCACAACCAGCTCAATTAATTAATTAAATGACCTAAATAACCTGATGTGTTATTCATTAGCCAATCGTAGGATTGCTAGTGGGTGAGTCAAAAATACAGTTGAAGCCAGAAGTTTACATACACTGAATAAAAAGACACCTTTTTCATACAGTCTGACATAATCAGACAAGACTTTTCCTGTTTTAGGTCAGTTAGGATTACCAAAATCATTTCTATTTATGACATGTCAGAATAATAAGAGAGAAAAATTGTAGAGAATTTATTATTACTTTCTTCAAAGTCAAAAGTTTGCATACTCTACAGTTACTATGCCTTTCAAACAATTTGGGGAAGCCCAGGTGATGATGTCGTTGGAAGCTTCTGATAGGTTAATTGACACCACTTGCGTTAATTGGAGGCACACCTGTGGATGTATTTTAAGGCACACCCCAAACACATTGCTTCATTGGGTGCCATCATGGGCACATAAAAAAAATAAGCTAAGATATATAATTGTCTGATTATATATCAGACAGTAATAAAAAAGGTTATGTGTCTGTTTATAAAGTTTATGTAAACTTCTGGTTTCAACTGTACATTGGTGTGTTGGATGGTTACTGCAAAATACTGAGGTGACTTTAGAAGAGTTTTGGAAATGGTTGCACTGATGCAACTGAGCAGATGTAATATCATAGTTCCCTGGTTGGAATATACTGCGCACTGTGCGCAGTGATATGATTGATGTGTGGAGTTCGGTGTAAACACCACAGAAAGAACGCCATTCAGTCCCATTATATTCGAGAGAAGAGTGGCATTTCTAAGGCCAATGTCTTCAAAACTAGGCAACTCCGAGCAGAATAACTTTGATGGTTAGAAAGTTTCTCTAAAAGATTTTTCTTTTTTCAGTTTTGGGGTGAACTG
>JABFEB020000038.1:1247217-1259795 GCA_019775895.2 Stomatorhinus ivindoensis | reverse complement strand
ACAGAGAGTATGTGGCGCGCGCATGGGGGGAGAGAGAATGCAGCGCGCGCATGGGGGGAGAGAGATGGACTGGCAGATGTCATAGTGTTACAGCCTCTTCTTGCTTGGTGCACAGTTTGAAACTTATAACCTGTTTATTTCTGTAATTTTCCTATCCTTTTTCCGGACTCTGGGGTCCCCCTGTACACTGGAAAAATGTGGCTGAAATATAAGCATGATGATGGTTTCCTGTTTCTGTCTGTCTTGGCCTCTTTACCTCTGTCATGAATCTGCTTTGGCATCCAGGCCTGTTTATGGAGGAGCTGGTGTTTATGTGACTTTGGGTCTGTAAGTGGATGTGTGTCATACCAGAGTTATACCTTCCTGCATTTTTTTTCATACTTGTTGTATGCCTCATCAGTATTTTTATAAAGATATAAAAATCTTAGATATATATGCATAAGAGAGAATTTGTGAAGTGTTCCACCATGAATGTTTTAATGAACTTATTTTGATTATTTTAAAGCGTTTTAAAGTGTTGCATTGTCTTGTTTCCCATGTTCTGATGAATGCAGAAATGCAATTCTAAGGATGTCTGCAAAAGCTTATAACATTGTTATGACACAGTATGTATGTCACTTTGAATCACTGTGAAGTCTGTGATTGCCAAGAATGCACTGTGATTGGTCCTAATTCCCAGGCCCAGGGGCAGCTGTACTGCCCCTAGTGGTCAGTTTGTCTGAGTGAAACTATCCAACAGACTAGGCAGCCATACTGCCCCTAGTGGTCAGTTTCACTGAGTGATCCAACAGACACTACGGCCTGCCTGGAGCTTGGAAAAGTGTTGCGTGCTGAATATGAATCTGTATGGAGAGGATGTCAGACCCGGTGGAATCTGTATGTGTTCAGCTTATGAGGAGACATTTTTACAGACAACTTATAATAAATGCTGTGTTGCCCTTCATAAATGCCTTACTGTGTGTTTTGTTGAGAGGAGACAAGTTCATGGGCCACGTTTTGCATCAAAAATTTATCAAATGAAAGTTCAAACAATTAACTGATTTGATATGTGCCCCTCATAGGTTCAGGGGCAACAAGATTGTGGCAAATTTTTAAGTTCAGGGGCAACAAGACTGTGGCAAATTCGTAGGTTCTGGGGCAACAAAACTGTGGCAAATTCGTAGGTTTGGGGTGCGTGCTTAACACAATAGCCTCACACCTCTAGAGTTGTGGGTTTGAATCCCACTTGCTGATTTGTTAGTGTGGAGTTTGCATCTTCTCTCCATGCAGTTACTATGACTACTTGAGTTTCCTTTTCTTGGTGTCTCTTGATTGCCCTTAGTATAGTGGTATAACCGTATGCAAATAATATAATGTTACTGTTGTTATAACGCAACGATAGCTCTTTGATTATGATACAGTAATCACCAATAACGGTGAGGTGAACGGTGAGACACTTTGACCAGCAGATGGCAGGATTGCCTTAAGGGTTCGGCAAAGGGATTGATGGACACGCAGCTTCTGCAATAAGATGCCTTTGTACTAAATAGAGGGCGGAACAAAGGCGCCCAGTTCACGTAATGACGGTCGTATAACAATAATGAATGGAAACGCAGAAGAGCCAAGAAAGTCCATCGTTGGAGTGGGTGTGCGGTCGGACAAAATGATTTCATCTCACCAAGGATCAGCTTCTACAGATTGCAAATATAGTGAAAACAACCAGGGAAAAATATAATGTACTTTTTTTTTTTACTTTGGCGGTAAAGTTCTGATTTTTCTGTTAAGAGTTTAATGTGATTAAGACATTACTCGATTTTTGTGAAGATAACATACTTTATCTCTAAAACAATATGGGGCCGATGCAGCTACTTTTTCTAACTTAGAGATGAACACATGGATGGAGAGGAAATCACCTCGGATCGTAATTACGCAGTAGTGTATTTGTTGGGGGGATTTTAAATCACACGGGACACTGAGTCAGAGAGAAATTTGTATTTTTCCACAAAGGATATATATTTACGTGAAAATGGGGAATATCGAGAGTGTGGACGGTCACTCAGAAATTAAACCTCACATAATGCCGTTAAAAGTTCCCATGCCGGACCCTACGGAGCTCGAGGAGAGGTTCGCTTTAGTTTTGGTAAGTATTGCAGGAGATCATCCTGAATCTCGACTTTGTTAGATAGGAAGTGCTTTGTATGCGCAATTAACCTTGCTTGGGCGTTTTACTGATTTTTGTTTATAAAAACACAATATATATTTTTGGCCGGCTGCAGTCATTGAACGTGTACATAGATTTAAATAAATGTAATCTTTGATCTTTAAACTACAAGTTGGGGGTCTTTAAAAGCTAAACAATTCCATGCGATGACATAGAATAATTCACTGGGTTATTAGTTTTACTTTTTCACGTTATTTTCTGTTGCAGCCATCTCTGAAAATGTATTTTTTATATTGTAAATATAAGCAGACAAACAAAATCAAGTAGGCTGCTTAGCTACTTAGTGAAATTAACTTTCTTGAAGTAATTAATGATATTAACTTGAGTGGCACAAGCCATGGATAGTACATCGGCAGTAACACAGTACTGCTATACCATTTTTTAAATGATGAAAAGTTTTTTTTTTTCTTTCCTTCGTTCTTTCCGCTGTAATGAGCGGCTGATAAACTGCCCACCGCCCCCTCCCTCTGCTTCTTTTGTTTCCGAAAATGAGCGCCGGTTTGGGCTAAATGTGTTTTTTACACCATAAATCCCGTCGGGTGAAGGTTTTTCATACAGTAGCGCATTTGAAACTACGTCCGTCTTCAGACGCGGAGATAGACTTTTACGGCTTGTTTGTAAACACAGGAAAGTCGCCAACTTTTCTGAATTCATTAACTCCTCCGCTCTCTGCCTCTGCCTGGCTAGACTAATGACGTAGTGCAGCTTAAACCGTAACATTTTATGGTTGGTGATATTTTCATTTAGCAATTACACTGGTACCACTAGTCAAGATTAAAGTACCACGTACCCTTCTAAAATCAACACGTGTATCTGATGGGAAATTTGTTCTAACGCGTTCCTCCGTCTGATACGATCTGAACTGCTGGCATTTGATAATGCCGGGACGGTACACAAATGTTATCTACTATGAATAATCAAAACACTTCGTCCTATGCTGGTTCCACGCGGACCAAAAGTAATAAAAGTACCTTAAATACTGATCTTAAGTGGCAGAAGACAGTCAAATTACCTTTGTGTTCTTCTGGCAATTTACGGAATGTTGTCAGAAGTGACCTAAGGAAATGTGTGGTACTAGAGGCATTGCTTCTTCTTTACTGATTGAACATTTGTGTGAAAATGCATCAGAAAACTTCATCATGATACGCGGCAGGTAGGCTATCAGTTCTGTGTCGGAGTTGCATTGCTCTCTCCAGTACCGCGTCTGCATCTATCATTTTTCTTTAACCGTTTCCTGATCTAGCAAAATAGAACGCTGATGCTATTTTTACTTTTCCCTGTAACAAGAAATATGACTCACAGTTGCATTTTCTAAGCTATTATGTACAATTTAATGCTCTTGACAAAATCTTCTATGAAATGCAGTACTGTGATTTCTGTAAAGTACTTTCTAGTTAAACCAGAGATTTTTGTGCATTTATATATTTGATAGCTTGTTTGTTATTAATGGTATACAATATTCATTACCTAGTCAATGATCCTCCTTTCCCACTTGACATAATTAGACAACTTCCTCACCCCTCTTTTGTCATGGTCCGTCACCACGTCTTTGAGAGAGATTTGAACTCATTCAATAACTAGCTAAGTATCAGATTATTCTTTACATGCCCTGTGCAGCCATCGCCCAGATGCACTTTATGTTCTTGATGAGAAAATTACAGATTTAACACTGTTCAGCTCTGAAACAGAATATTTTATTTGTTATGAAATGGTTGCAAATAGCAGAAAGTGGTTTTATTGTATTTTGTGTATATGGTTGAAAAACATGTCTGTGATGTGTACTATTTGCCTTCTACTCCAGAAATTCCTTGATTACTGCGGATCTCCTAGACTTTGGGGGGTTTTGAGGGAAATGTCTGTTCCTATGTGGCTGTCGATCCAGTATGTGCTGCCTCTCAGCAAGCTAGAGAACAGCAAAGATTCACTTTTTAGGTTTGCAGCAAGAAGCTGAAGCCTAAACTTGTTCTGTTGCTCTTCTTTCAGAACTGAGCAAGCAATTAGGGTCCATCAGGCTTTTAATGAGTCAGATTGGCATATTAACAAAAATTGTTACATTTTAATTCCAATTGAACTGCTTAACTTTAGTTCTTGCTTTCAGTAAAGATATAATGATACTACCATGAAGCACATGAGAAATCCATCCATCCATCTTCTAGGCATATGGGCGCAAGGATGGGCCACCAACCCATTGTATAACACATCAGCTATAGGCAATTTGGTAACACCAATTAACCTCAGTGTGTTTTTGGACTGCGGGGGGGACCAGAGTTCCTGGAGGAAATCCCACTATGACAACTTGCAATCTCCACACACGGAGCCCTGGCGGAGGTTCAAACCCTGGTCCAGCGCTAACCCCTGCAGCACTAGGCCCCCCCCCCCCCCCAAAATGTGTAATAATGATACTGAGAAAGATAAAGTGTTTGTTTCAGTACATTCAGTCATGTGATCACGCCTAAGCCCTGAGTTGCAGCCTTAACTGCGCTCCTTCATCGAACTGCTTTAGTGGAAACATGAGAAGTAGCACGCTGAAATTCCAGAGGCTCTTCCAGATGCGTGCACATCGCCGTCCTGCTCCTCTGCTCCCCACCCGCAAGGACACGTGCTTCATGCGTGTGCTTCATGGCCACCATCTACATGGATGCACGCGTGTGAGACCCTGTCCTGTTACAGATGTGTGACCACCTCTGGATTCCATGACAGCTCTCCTGCTGCTGTGTGGATGCACTTTTATCCCAGTTCTGTCTCACTGCTGCCGCCTGAATGCCGCCCATAATTTCGCACTGCTGCTCTTTTCCAGCGTGGTCATAGCAGTAGGAAAATAGCTTTGCTGGAGTGCGTGTGAGTTGGAGCTGCTGAAAGGAGTGAGGTCCAGTGGGTTAAAATTGGGATACTCGGGGTTTGGGTCCCGGGTCCGATTTGGGTCGTAGTAACGGCATCTTTTGTTATCCCCCTAGTCCAGCTTTCTAACAGAAATATCCTCCCATCTCCTTGCTGTGGTTGGAAACATACATACCATTACTGTTTTCCTCCTTTAGGAAGAGACCGGTATGGACAGCACTTGTCCACCGCAGTCAGAGATGGCAGAATATTGATGAGGCTTCTGTTCCTTTAAGTGTGTCGGTGTTGGCTCAGCCAAGGTCAAACGGGGTGGCTGGGTGGGTGCTGGTGCCTGCCTTCGCGTGCCCTTGAGAAAGAGGGTTCTGGGTTCTGCTTGGATCTTTTTTCAGAGTAGCCAATGCAGCTCCTCCACTCTGAAATTCCTGTGGTCAGGTCTTGGCAGAGACATGGGTGGTGGGGGGTTTGAGGGGAAAATTTCCTCTAAATTGTTCATCAGAACGCAAATGACTTTAGCAGTGTTCACCAGAGTCCTGGTGCATGTGGCTGTTGCTTAGTCAGGCATGTTCAGATGTTGCGTTTGAACTACCATATTTCCAGTTCCTCTTTATTCTGAGCATTAGATATTACCTGCTAAAATAAATCCTCTACCTCCGTAATACCTTCAAACCTTGAAATGTTGTCATTATAAGCGGTAATGGTGTAGCGGAGAATCGCCCCAGTCATTAGAAGGAAAAACCTCCAGGTCATTGGGGCATGAAGGAGGTGGAAATCCACATTAAACACTGCGCTCCAGAACCTCTCATAAAGGTTCTATGACATTTGAATCTCACAGACCACAGCGACCGATGTGACTGATACACCTGCAGCTTGAGCACCTACCGTCTTTGGAAACCTGTTTGTTGGCTCGAGTTGCTTTTTGGACAGACACAGCAGAGTGCTGATAGTCAGATCTCTATTATTGTTACACATCATCACCACACATACTGCTACAATAATCTGTGGATGCTCCAGTCTATCATGCAATACGGCATAGTATTTGCATATAACCTATGCTCATCCTCCCGTGTACTTTAAATCATCTGTAGATTATGCATAATACCTAATACAATGTAATGCTATGTAAAGAGTCGTGTTGTTCCTAGAAAATAGGGTGCACGCTACGCAAACAAATAAGCGAGACGCAGGACAAACAATGCTCAAGCAAGGAGTGTTGGAGAGAGAGGGGTGATCTGTCAGCTGGGCAAGCTTACATATCACTTTGTTTCTGTGGATTCAGAGAGGTGCTACAAGTTTTGCTTTCTGGATTTTTCTTTTCCCCTGAACATTTTCAATCTGCACTTGGTTGATTCCCCCATACATATAAATGGATATGAAGGGCCAACTGTATTCATTTCTGGGTTAGGGTTAAATATGTTTGGGGTGTGTGTGTGTGTGAGAGAGAGAGAGAGAGAGAGAGTTTAGATGTGGATGATATGTGCATGTTCATGTGTGTGTTAGGGTTAGATTTGTGTGACATGTGCATTCATACACGTTATGTTTAGTGTGTGTGTGTGTGTGTGTGTGTGTGTGGGAGCGGCAGACTCAGGTTATTGCTGCCGTTTCCTGCCAGAGACAATGGCGGCTCTGTCCTGCCATGTTGTTCTTACGGGGGCCCTCCGACCCCCCAGCCTCCGGTGAGACAGGCTCTCACACCGGCTCCCTGTAGCCTGAGTGATTTACTGCAGTCTCACACACAGACATGGTCTCAGACTGGCATTTCTATTCGCAAGCTTGATGATGTGGTGTGGAGGCAGCTGCAGTGTGGCATAAAACGGCACCGCAGAAGACCGAACACGTACATGCTTACAGTGCATGACACTGCAGGCTGAAGCGCAGCCCTCACTGCCTCTGCCAACCTAACCGGCTGTGCTGTGGTTTGATTGGCTTATCCTAACCAGTAAGATGCCTTAGCAGTCACAGTGAGTGGTTTGCATCCGTATCAAGTAGCATATTTTTGGTACTTTCCTTTTTCCACTGACTTCCGGTTGAACACCAGTATCTAAAGTTCCATCATCTAAAGGACCAGACTACATGGGATACTTTTTTGGTGCTTCAGCTGGGACTTGAAATGCTTTTTTTGTGGATTGGTTATGCTAATAGCCTGCCTCTGAAACACAACACAAACGCCGCCTTGAAAACTGTTTTGAAATCAGAAAATTATGATTGAAAAAAATAATAGTAATAACAGATGCATGGACAAATGGAGAGATACAAGCTTAAATTGCAATCTGTTGGGAAGGGAATATTTCTTGACATACTGTCCTGATCTATAAAGTATTTTGTGTAATATAGCCAGTAGGACAGACCTGTATTGGAAATAATTCAAATATCACAATGTGAATTTGTTGTAATAAATACTGCTGTATTTATAACGTGAAAAAGGAATTCGACATAAATTTCTCAAACTCATCTGCACAGCAGCAAATAATGATCATGGTTGTCTTGCATGGTCGAAAATGCATGAAACTGATTTTTAAACATACAGGCCTACTAGATAATCCGGAAAAGGAAGAATCGTTAACTGGAAAACTTTCTCTTTCTTTTTTTCCCCTGTGACAGAATTGACGAGGTTTTAGTGAAGCTTAAACTCCCTGCGCTATAATGTCCATGCAGAATTGAAGATAAGAAAAAGGCTGATCCTAATCTAAGTGACTAGCAACGTGACACTGGCATGAACATTACATGCAGTCTTGGTATTAATATCGCACATCGTCCAGCCCTGTAATATATTACAGCTATTGTCCGAATTCAGTACAAAATACCCCTCCTCACATTGTGATGGCATTCAGCGCTGGTACCACTTTTTTCGCCAGTGGAAAACCGACGCTTTGAAGTACCGTACTTTTGAAGTACCATACTTTTGGTACTTGAATTACCAAAAGTAGGGTACCTGATGTGATGGAAAAGCACAGACGGTTCCTAGGTTAGGAACACCCAACTTATGGACAACTTGTACTTATAAACCGACTGCATAAAGCTTATTGCGTAAAAAATGTAGGTTAAATACACACACACTTCTATTTGGTGCTCATGAAAGCATTGCGTGGCTTCAGAAGTTCGTCAGCTCGAGGTACACTAGAGTACTGTATTTCGTTACTTTTATTATTACTGTATAATTTATTATGTTTTTATGATTTACCTACAAATTCAACTTAAGTACAGACTTAGGCAACAGATCTCATTCATAACCTGGGGACTGACTACAGAAAAATGTCATCAGTTTACAGGATGACCATTATTATCCTTTCTGCAGTTTTATTTTAGTGGCATGTACTGTTCATTTGCAGTACCTCATGCTTTTGCTCTCATCCCTATGTTAGTTTATGCTTTATATTTTGGGTAAACCCATTTGGGACTGCTGGGGGGGTGTTCCCCTTGGGATTTCCCCAAGAATAATGGTACGTGCTGCATGGCTAAGCAGAACTTGGTCGAGCTGCCTGACTCTGGGGTCACTCCTGAGCCTCTCTGCATTTCAGACCGCAGTTCCTTGCTGCAGGGAGGCCCAGGAGAATCTGCTCAGTGTTTGTGTGTGGAGTTAAAAGTAATTTAGCATGAATTTCTATTTTACCTGTCTTTTAACTTTTACTGTATAAGGATATGAATGGTTCTCATTGTTAACGATTTGTGATGTGATTTGGCATCTTATTAGTTAAGTCAGTGGCAGCTTTGCAGCATGGTGGCCTTGGGAAGATGAGACTGTCTCTCTTATGACGTGTAGATTTTCGAGAAATGCCCCATTTGCAAAATATGTAGGTATCCAGTCACAGTGAGGTGGGGCAGCAGGAGGAATGTCTCGACGTTTTCTTTTTTTTTTAGGGGTTGTGGTCTGAAACAACGGATGTTAGTGGAAATGTGACGATTGGCAATGTCAAGTTATGGGGCGGCAGGGTAGAGTGATATAGTCAGAACCGCAGGCAGCAAACCTGCGCTCTCACAAGCACTGGGAAGCTACCGTGGCTCACTTTCATTTTCCCCGTCACTGCTGAGTTCATGGAAAGCAAAGGGGGCACCAGCTCCGGTGAACTTCCAGTGACTCAGCGAACTGACCCGATAAATCAGGCCTTTCCCGTGCTGCTGCTCTGGGTCGCCACACGCTTCTCGTGCTTTTTCTAGCCATTCCCGTCTTCGGAGGACATTTGTGAAAGTGAAATTCGTGCATTCAGTTCCTTCTGAGTCTTTCAACATTCTCATAACGTGTCGCACGGGAAACGCCGAGCTGCTTTTCAGATCACGCTTTCCCTCGGCGTGCTAAACAGGGCCTGCTGGTTTGTGCTCAGTGAAAAGGGGCAGCTTCTTCTGCTCTTTGTCTCACTGCCCACTGTCCTTCCCCCTGCTGATTTCCTTTGTCACAGACGCCTGGTTCAGGTTACCTTGTAAAAGGCCTTTGGCTCAGGTGTCCTTGCCAAATAAGAAAGCCAGAACATTCTCACAATATGCTCTGACGCTTTCTGTTCCTGTCACCTGGACGGGCCTCCCCAGTGACACAGAGACACAATCCCACAGCCGTACGGCTGCCCATACCTGCAATCTCACAACACACCTGAAGTGGTTGAAAAGGACTCGATGTGACCATTTGACCCTGTTAGTGTGGCGTGTCCTTTTGAAGGATTAGGGAAGGACTCGGGTCCCATGACGATGCCGCCCTGTTCTAACTGCACCCTATGCTTTGGGTTTGGAGGTGGAACAAGCAAGAGCAAAATATGAAAGCATGGATTGAATTATAGTCTGAGGTATTTTCATTTTTGCTTCAATTTCTCTAATCCAGATGTGATTTATTATTTACATCTGATGGCATTATTTGAATGTCGTTAGTGGAGGGAATTACTCAAAAATCCATTATGTAATAATGGTGGTAACATGGATCTGTGGACAAATGGCTGGACAATTCAGTGTACTGTAGGCTAAGTACCTAAACAGGGTATACATGGTCTACCATGACACAATAACATGAAGGGCTCTCAGTGCACAAAGTATACTGAATGCAAACTGGTCCATCAGAGGTCTCATTATTATAGCTCATAGCCTTTGAGTCACACTGAGTCCTGGGGAATAGACTGCCCAGACCTGTTAAGTTGTCAATAAGAGCCACACCTGGATCGGGAAACAGACTCAAAGATATTCATTTCGTAGATTGGGGCAGATGGTTACCCATGGAGACAGGGCTCAGTGTGTCCAGTTCCTGTGTGAATATGATGTGTGGGATGTTACCATGGAGACAGGGTTCAGTGTGTACAGCTCCTGTGTGAATATGATGTGTGGGATGTTACCATGGAGACAGGGTTCGGTGTGTACAGCTCCTGTGTCAATATGATGTGTGGGACGTTACCATGGAGACAGGGTTCGGTGTGTACAGCTCCTGTGTCAATATGATGTGTGGGATGTTACCAAGGAGACAGGGTTCAGCATGTACAGTTCCTGTGTGAATATGACTTGTGGGACGCTGACATGGAGATGGGGCTCAGTGTGTCCAACCCCTGTCAATATATGTCAATATAACATGGGATATGGGGCATTAACATGGAGACAGATCTCAGTGTGTCCAGCTCCTGTGTCAATATCATGTGGGTTGTGGGGCATTACCATGGAGACAGAGCTCAGTGTGTCCAGCTCCTGTGTGAATATCATGTGGGCTGCAGCTACTATGGAATATGTGTCATGTTTCTCTGTTGGAAAACAAAGGAGACTTTGGAATTTTGTGGTAAGTCTAATCTGTACTCCATAATATTAAAGAACATAGGGACCCTATCTAGAAGTATGCTGCAGTAAGCCAGTGGAAGATCTGTTAGAGATCAATGCGTTTTGGAAGAGTATAAATCTGTTGCCGAATAAACAGCTTTAAGGTGTCACATACCTGGAATAAATTTAGAAAATATGTCAAGCTGAGTTACAGAAGTTATTATAGATAACTGGGTTTGAAAGATGGACATCTAAAAAACAGGGGAGGCACTAGTGGATGCGGTGTTCATAGAGTGCAGATGATGTTTGTCGGGCGAAGTGCAACGGTTGAAAGAACATTACAGTAGCAAGTATGTGGGGTAGAGTTCCCGATGGCTACCGGATGTGTGTGAAGTCATAACCGAACCAGATTCCTGTTTCATAACCTAATAGCTGTTATGGCAGTTAAATGCCAGCAGAGGTTCCTGACCCCATGCTGTGAGGGTCACAGACAAAGCTCTTCACGACTGGAGCAGCCCTTCATTTCTCATGTTTTATTTAGCAGACCCTTTTGTCCAAAGGCATGTACAAGTCAAGAGCAGAGCGCACGGCGAGCCAGTATCCATGGAGAACTGTGGTTTAGGCCCAGCAGTGATATGATTACTCTGCTGGCCACAGAATTCAAACCTTTGACCTCCTGGACATCAGCCTAGATCCCTAACCCTAACGCAAGGGTTCCCAAATTTTCATGTTTGTGGATCAGTTTACGTCATTATATTGGAAGTTTTATAAGTTTTATCACTTCCGTTGTTTCAGATGTGAACACGCCGGGGTGAGGGGTCATAAAATAAAATTTCATATACTTTGTATTTGGAAATAAACCAACCCCTCTGCAAATCCCCAAGCGTTCCCCATTCTGGTGGGATACTGGCCGTGGACCAGTACTGGTCCTCAGACTGGGGGTTGGGAACTGTCTGCCTGCTGGTCTCTCAGAGTTTCTGTCTGGGTGTTTAAATTAATTCCATGTGTATCTATTGCATTATTGCACATTAATTCTGTATATATGTGTGACTTTGATGCTGCTGTAGACGAAACTCATAATCTAACCAAATTGTACATTTATTTATATCTCTATTCTATTTATTAAATTGTGTTGTGGATGTTATCATTTGTTTATTGTATTTGTATTTATGTAGCACCACGAGAGCCCAAAGGAAATAATATTTCAATGCACTGTGTATTTTACATGGAAGTGTTGACAACAAAGAACTCTTGAGTCTTAGGTCTAATTTTAGGCTTTAGGCCACAGTGTCCAGGAACACGAGAAAGTCACTGTTCACCTTCTCCTGTTTATCAGTGGAGATAGATTTGTAACGGATGCTCAGATTCTCTGAGCTGGTGATGGCCACCAAGGGTTGGTAAGCTCACAGTAACCCTCAAGACCTGAAGTGTAAGGATATGGCTTTAGAAGCCATGTTATTCTACCAAACTGAACTTGGGCACAGCAGCCAGTCCATGCCAATTTGTGCTAAAATCTCTCGTGTTTTTTTGGTGCTGCATTTGTGTATTTACAGTGTGAATGTGGTCTGTATCCCGATCCCTTAGCTGTGTTTTATTTTGTATGTGTTTTATTGTGAGATGTGGGGTCAGACTAAGGCCAGACTGTGTAGCTTTAGCAAACCGATGTGCTCTAGGGACCAGACAGGCAGTTTCAGTGCCATATAAGGCTGCAAGATGTTGCAAAAATATGGCAATGTGAATTTAAATGGGTTTCCTCTGCAGGGTATCTGGGCTCAGCCTTAGAGATAGGATGAGGAGCTCGGACATTCAGGAGGGGGGCAAAGTA
>JABFEB020000038.1:1198203-1212708 GCA_019775895.2 Stomatorhinus ivindoensis | reverse complement strand
CTACAAATCCAGACCATGGTTTTGTTTCTACCAACCAGCTGAGTATGAAGAGCCACAGTCACAGAGTACTCAGCTGGCTGGGAGAAACAAAACCATGATCTGGATTTGTAGCTTCTGGACCTGAAATGCCCAACACTGCTCAGACCTGCTTTTGTGGGAGTACATGTATCAGAGCTGACCTTTAGGCTGTTTGTAGGGATGATATATATGGATGCCTGCTGGCTCATGTAGAGTGTTGACCAGCATGTTCTTCTTTGTGCCAAGAGTCTTATGGGCCCTGTTGATGGACTTAGTCTCCCTTTCAGTCCAGTAGATATATTCCTCAAACAAGGTAATGGCAAAGACATGGGGGATGCCCTGGCTCAGCACTGTCAAGGCAGGTAAAAGAAACCTTTTACCGCTGCATAACTCACATTCACCTGAATCTTATTCCACATCAATTCAGTTATACGTGGCTCATGTGTCACAAACTTCAACCTAAAAGAGAGGCAGAGTAACATGGCAGACTGGCAGGGAAATGCCAATTGCACATGGCTGGAAAATAATGATAAAGTCCAGCAGCTGCTGGTTCTGCCCTCGGTTTTTGGACAGTGAGAAGAGTCAGTAAGTCAGGATGGAGACTACTAAGGCAAACCTCTTGTGTTGTCTGCTAAATTCTTGCAGACTGCATTGAGACAGTCAGCACCCCTGCCTGCTAGCATTTACTTATAGACCCAATAGCCTGCCCCATCCCCAAGAAGTTTGTGTTTCAGCCCCACAGTGTGATTATACCCGTGGGCACCTCCTTCCTGGCTCTTTGCACTCCCACAAAGACCCAGTAACACACCCACCTTGTTCATCACTCCACACAGTGTAGTACTATAATATAACTTCATTCATTCACAAATTCATATACTCTCAATGTTTGCTTTTGATCTCGACTTCTAAAACCTGAAGGGTGAAAAGAAACCCCAGCACCTCCATACAATGAGCCAAACAGAAGACCTACCCATGTGGCGGTTGCTGCCATCCAGGTTGGCAAACTCTATTTTGTCTTCATGAGCATCAATCCAGTAAAGACGGTCATTGACAAAGTCTAGGGTAAGGCTATTGGGCAATGTGATGTGGTCTTGGATGATCATGTTGCGGTTGCCTCCATCCATGCCCATCCTCCCAATGTGAGGATGGTTGCCCCAGGCAGACCAGTATAAATACCTGTGGTAGAATAGATTAGTTAGTAAGGAGGATCTAACAAGAACATAATGAAATAATGCTAACATAATACCACATTGTTTTATGGGAATTAATGGAAGGAGTAGTGAGTAAGGGATCACTGAGTAAGAGGGAAGTCCGTACCCATTACGCACGTCGACAGCTATGGCATGTGGTTCCCCCAGCCCAGTGCTAACTAGGACCACCTTGAAGGTGCCATCAAGCTTGGACACCTCAATGGTGCTCCTTCTCTTGTCACACCAGTAGAGGTTTCCTCCCACCCAGTCCACAGCCAATCCATCTGCACTTCCAGGATAGATGTGGTGGAGGACCTGCTAAGACAGGGGTGGCCAATATTAACCAGAAAGGGCCGCTGTGTATGCACGGTTTTGCTGCCACTTCCTAATTAGATTACTAATTAGAGGACTGACTGGCTGAAAAGTCCTCACAACCAGGTCTGAACAGCTGATGTAAAGGTTATCCAAAAACCTGTATACACTGGCCCTTTGCAGATACTGTAAGATTGGCCACCTCTGCCCTAAAGTATTGATGAGATTACCACACAAATGGTGGTCACTACTGAACCATCCAAAAGGTAAATATCAGTAGCTAACCTGTCCCTTAATCTTCCAATTGCCACGAGTTAGAAGGCTACCCAGTAAACATCACTTGGTTATCTGTTATAGACAGACTTCCAACATGAATCACAAGTTCATCATGTTCATGAACTGCTCTGAAATACTGCTGACAGTGTATGACACTGGGATTTCAGAAGAACAACTTGTTATCTGAAAATATCAGGATAGGCCACTCCATGCAGAGAGATAGAGGGCTTGGCCACACCAACCTCCACATCGCTACCACTGAAATGCATGCGTTGGATCGTGCTGCTATGACTGGTAACTTCTATCCAGTAGATCATCTGCTGTTCATAGTGGAAGTCCAAAGCCACAGAATTGTCCAAGTCCTGGAAGGTGGGGACTGATGTTAGATCACACCCACAGCCCCTTTGGAAAAATAGCCGTGAATAGAAACTCTGACCTGTTTGATCAGAGTGTAGTTGGATCCATTCAGATTGAGCTTCCTCAAAGAGTGACGGTCCACAAATATGAGAAAGGGTTCCACCGCTGTATGAAGAAGAAAGATAATGAGGAATCCAAAGAAAATACTTACAACAAATCGCAAAACTCACAGTTTTGAGTCATGGATCAGATCATTTTTCAGATCAGCCAAAAAAAAAAGACAAATATAACTTTGCTTTATATTTAGTTCTAAAATTTAAAGGGTACTTAAAGCAAAGAACTTTTAACATGAACACAACTGCTTTGCCTGTATCTTCACTGTAACTCAATCATACAGGAGTTCATAGTGGACATTGATCATTATCTGTTTCTGTCTTGTAATGGGGAGAACATTTATTTTTCTTGTGATCTCAACGTAGCCAAAGTCCTTCTCTCAAGATCACAAGTTATTTCCTTAAGATCACAAAATAGCAAAAGAAATTCCAGGATAAAAAATGTTTTTATTGCTTTCCCACTGAAAATGTATGTGTGACACATAAGGGGGGGGGGATTCTCACCAATAGTGAGAAATAAATTTACAGTCCAGAATGCACATGTACTTCCATAGCATCACGATGTGGTATCAGTGGCAGAAACACTGTATTTCACATTATTATGGTTAATGTTTTGTAATTAATCCACTGTGCATGAGTGCTGAACCATTGGGGGGGATCGGCACAGATCATGGATCATCTGTGATCCATTACACCACTAAGAAGCACCAGCACCACTATGGGAAGAGTTTCTGGTTCAGCCCTTATCAGACTGCATTCACCCAGTCTCACCTGAAATTGACTTGCAAGATGTAGAGTCATTGTGTCGTGGCTCAAATCCCTCTACACACAAACAGTGGAAGCTGCCGTAGGCATTGATGCAGCGCTGAGCACAGGGGTAGGTGGTCATGCACTCATCAATGTCCATACATGTTTTCCCATCTTTCTTTAACTGGAAACCAGAATCACACCTACACTGTAGGGAGAGTGAAGGCGTGAAATAAGATTAATCATAGTGGCATTTGTCTCTTGCAGCCATAGATGTTAGAACATAAGCAGGATATTGCTTCTGCATTGTATCCTAACACTGAAGCCCCTACACAGGTCTTACATCTACTCAGTCATGGCATGCTCATATTCCTCCTACCTTGTATCCAATCTTGAGGTCTTCACACTGTTGTGAGCAGCCACTTAGCATGCTGTTCAGACACTCATTGATGAAACAGTTAAGTTCATCAGAGCCATCAGCACAATCGTCATTGTGGTCACACAGCTGCGTCTCATTGACACAGTTTCCATTCTTGCACAAGTATGCAGAGCCGTTGCAAGTTTTCACTGATTACAGAAAGGGCACAAATCATTAAGAGGCATTCTCAACAACACTTCACCTACATTTATTGTGTACTTTAGGTGTGGATGGCCAGAAGAATTCGGAAGTTACTGCATTTACGGTTCCTGTCTACAGTCCGTAGTGTTGCGTGATGGAGCCTAACCTGAGTTATTGCAGTAAGGATTTGCAGGTGCTTCATCTGAGTAGTCATGACAGTCATATTGGCCGTCACACTCCAGCGTCTTAGTGGGAAGGCACTGTCCATTGGCACAGGGAAATTCTTCAGGCCCACAGGTGGGGTATTCTGTTTGGGGTTGTGCGGTATGTAAGGGTAGCAGAAGGAGAAACTCCATAATAGGCACTATTGGTAATGTTCATTCTTGCCCGAATCGGAAAATCGTAGATACGCAGAGGCACTCACCGCACTCTGGTGACTCGTCTGAGCCATCTGAACAGTCAATGTCATGGTCACACACAAACTGGCTGGGAATACACTGTCTATTCTGGCACATGAAGGAGCTTCCATCACATGTGCTGCTGAGCACTGAGGTCAAGGGAAAACAACAATAGTTACTATACATGATTATCTATCCATGCATCTTTCAATCTCTTATCCATTGTGTTGGGAGCTTGGAAGAATCGTTTTTCAGAATATAAAAGGCAGATGGGGTTGAATTGCTTACCGCACTGGGCTCTGGCGTCCTCATCGGCTCCACCTGGACAGTCTTGGTCTCCGTCACACTTCCAGTGTAGGGGGATACACACATGAGAATCGGGACAATGGAAAGACTTGGGGCTACAGGTCCTGTTTCCTGCTAGCAACAATGAGGTAGGCATGGGTAGAAGGCTACACAATCAAGATCGTTACACAAAGCATGCCTGCATGCATAATTCTGGGGCTTGGGATAAAACTACTTCAAAAGGCTCCGCAAGATGCTCAACCCCTCCCACCTAGGTTTCCTCCTGGGCCCTCTCCTGACCCCACCCTCCTACCCCTAGGCCCAGATTTGGGCCAACCTCCCCTAACAGGTCTACCAGTAAAATGCATCTGTGGGTAGTTCTTGTCTTTAAATCCATGCCCTCAACACACACACATATTAACAGCTCGTATCACACATAGGTTCTGGGACTCACGGCAACCGATGCCCTCGTCAGTGCCATCACCACAGTCGTCAGCACCATCACACACCCAGGTGTTAGAGATACAGTTTTGGTTCCCACATTCAAACTGGGTGGAAGAGCAGAATTTGTCTGGAGGGCAGAAAAAGCAGGTCTGAGAGGGATTCTGTCCCAGTGCATACTCAGTCTTCCTGACCAGGGAAGGAGAACAATGGCTCTCACCGCAGTGGTGCTCATCAGCCCCACTCTCACAGTCATTCTCTCCGTCACACGTCCAGCTTGATGGAATGCAGCGGCCACTGGGGCAGATGAAGTAGCCTGATGGACATTTCGGCTTCTTTTTTTCTGTTGAGGTCGACGGATGATGATTGATGGGGATCATCATGGAATGGGGGGGGGGGGTATTTAAGCACTACTGGGGTGTTAAAATAATCTGCGAGTTTTCACCTGGGCAGTTCACCTCATCAGAGTAATCCCCACAGTCATTCGACCCATCACACAACCAAGAAGTCGCATAACAGAGGGTAGTCATGGCACACTTCTGGAATGTAAGACCCTTCACTCCAAGACGGAAGTAACTGGAGCAGTCAGTGTCGGCTGTAAGCAGCAAAATCACATGACAGTCAGACCACAGCGTCACCTATAGTCATTAAGTCAACAGTCACCAGGGATACCTCTGTTTGTAGAACCTACCACAGTTCATCTCATCGCTGGCGTCCTCACAGTCCACCGCCTGGTTACAGTGGCTGGCATTGCTGATGCAAGCTCCGCTCCGGCACTGAAATTCATCTTCTGAGCACCGAGTTTCTGAAACACAGACACCATGTACAAGTTTCCAACCTGCATCGACCTAGATTGGTGAAAATATTCCCATTTTATGTCCCACCTGAAAGATTTCCTGCCTCCATCCAAGGAATGACTGGCTACTTCTCCAAATAATAGAAGACCATCAAGGTGGATGAGTTGATTGTAACTTTTTTTGTATTAGAATTTGATTCGATTTTGGCTTTGGTTTTGAATATGATTTATGGATTTACAGTAATTTATCTCTATATTTAATATTGGCAATCAAAGACCAACAAGGTTCTCCAGGAAAAATATTTCTACTAAGAGGAGGGTCACTCTTGCAGAAGTTTGCATGGAGGACTATAAACGGAATCTCACTGTTGCATGGCAGCTCATCTGAGAGATCCCCGCAGTCATCAACGCCGTTGCACCAAAGGAGATTGCTGATGCAGCGTCCATTTAAGCACCGCCTGAAGCCGCTTTTACACCGGCGATTGGCTGCATTTACATGAAAGCAGGGTGTTGTTGATACCCATACATGTAAAACTATATATAGATTATCACTATCACGTGGGCTTGTGTCAAGGGATGAAGCCCATATCAAATACACACTCTCACAAACACACACACGCACACACACACACAAACCTTAACCCTTACCCATCAATAACCTTAACTATAAGTAACCAAACAAAACACAAGTCTTTTGGCATTTTTTTGTTTTTTGATTGTAATCACAAATTTTTAAATAATTGAATTTCCCCTTGTCGTGACTGAAAATATTGTCCCTGCAACATCAAAATAACAAGTTCTTATCATATTGTGGGGATACTTGCTCTTCACAGTGTAATGTACATCTGACCCAAACACACGCACAAACACACACACACACTTCAAACACTCACCACAGTAGGCCTGCTTCTCATCTGACTTGTCTTTGCAGTGGGACATTCCATCACAGGTCAGACTGTACTTGATGCAGTCTCCATTCCCACACTCAAACTCATCCACGGTGTTGCACGTAGAGTCTGGAGCTGTAGACACAAATGTTGTTCACAACTGTTTGCTGGGGTTCAGCCAATGCCAGCCCGGCCTAGTGAGATACCACCAGAAGAGATAAAGATACCTTACTCCGGTACTCTCACCTGCACAGGTGTTGTCCTCCAGTAGTTTACGGTTGCCACGGCAGCTGCAATTGACCTGCCCCTCAGGTGTCAACAGACACAGATCCTGACATCCCCCATTGTTAAATCGGCATGGAGAAGACTTGCCTGTAGGCACAATGCTTCCTGTGATCAGTGCCAGTCAACCTATTAGAAGATACAGGAGGCTGCCAAGGGCACCACCTTCTGTGGCGGTCAGCCAATTTAATTTTGTCTCAGACAGGGAGCCCCCGCCGTGCAGCTTGCTTAGGGTACCACAAGGACTTCAATCCAAAGTGTTATACTGTCTGGAGAAGACACTACTTGACTACATTTATATACATGTATGTGAATGTCTCCTCTGGCAACTTACAGCTGTTGGTATCATTGGCCACAGCGATGATGCCCATTGGCTGATGAAGGATGTCAGAGCGAAGAACCTTCACATTGGCCCCAGCATATTTGTCAGCCCTGAGCACAGCTTTCCGTGCCCAATCGGTCCAGAATATATGGCCTCCATAGACAGCCAGGGCAAATGGATGTATGGGTTCCTTCTTCAGCACCACCTACAGGGAGGGCAGGAGTGGGACAAGACACCATAACAGTCAAGCAGAAATGGGGGGGTCAGGGTGTATACAAATAGAACTATAGCTATGGAGATTGCAAGGACTTACATAGCGATGACTGCCATCATACTCGCACCGCTCGATCCTGTCCAGTCTGGCATCAGAGAAGTAGAGTTTCTCAGTATGGTGGTCGATGGTTAAACCACTAGGCATGCGGATATCGCTGTTGATGATGGCCAGCACATTGCCCCCTGACAGTGATGCCCTCATGATGCTAGGAGATCGCTCATTCCAATTAGTCCAGAACATTAGACTGGGTAATGGAATAAAAAAAGAGATAAAACATGAAACATGCAACCTCAAAAGGCAGACCAGAGAACTTGGTGCAGATGGTGCACATGACGATAATGCTTCAAAACAATGGACAAGCGGGACTCACCCCTGACACTCATCCAGCACTATAGCACGGGGGTGGTCATTTGTTGACATGGTAACCACAATTTCTTGATTAAAGGCATCCCAGCTGCTCTGCTCTACTGAATGTCGAGTGATGGTGGAAGTGGTATAGCTAGTCCAATACAGTGCATCCCAAGACCGGTGATACGCAAGGCCTTCAACTGACCCCACCTCTAAAAACAGACAAATATTTGTTTATCACCCAGTGCAGTCCTTGTGATGAGGTATTCATTGAAAGACTCTGCAGTCCAAGTTATCCCAGAAGGATTACCAATGGGTCATCATGGAAGGGTTACAAATGTATCATCCTAGAAGTGTTACCAAGAGGTCATCCCAAAAGGGATACCAATGGGCCATCCAATAAGGGTTATCAACAGGTCATCCCAGAAAGGATACCAATGGACCATCCAATAAGGGTTACCAACAGGTTACCCCAGTAGGAATACCAACTGGCCATCCAATATGGGTTATCAACAGGTCATCCCAGAAAGGATACCAATGGACCATCCAATAAGGGTTACCAACAGGTTACCCCAGTAGGAATACCAACTGGCCATCCAATATGGGTTATGAAGATTATCCCATGGGACATCACACACCGGATTAATTGACCAACTTCTGTGTGCCATAGAATATAATCTGTTTTCAAATACTCACTCTCCACTATGACCTTGTGACCAGAGGCATCGTCATTGATCTGCTGGATATTTCCAAAGTGGATGTCACTGTAGAAGATACGGTTGAAGCCGTTGCTACTGCCCCCCTGGAAGTCAACGGTAAGGGCAATCACATTTTTCATGTGCACAGGGTCCTCTAAAGGGCTAATGGGTGAATTGAAGTTTCTCTCATGCCCTAGGTAGGCACTCTTAAGGGCAGTGCACTCCGAGTAGAGCAGGTAGCCCTCATAGTCTTGGCATCCATGCCCATCCTTCGCCAACATTCCTTGAGCACAGGTACATGTGTGTTGGCCGTTACCACGGTAAAGACACAGCTGCTGGCAACCACCATTGTTGATTTTGCAGATGTTTGTTCCTAGTGGAAAACCAGATGCTAGTTAATCATAGAAGCGAAGCAGCAGATAATTTCTCTGGTAATATTTTGAGGTTTCATTTTAGAAGTTTCGCAAGACAATTTTCAATTAAGCATTGTATATTTAGCATTCTAGATTTCTGAATATAGAATGAAGAGCCTCACAAATTACTTAATACTTGAGTTTTGAGGAACTGCTTAGGTGAAAAAGTTTACCTTGCTGTCTTGTTTTGCTAAAGACCTTGATATCTTTTAGTTGGACCCCAATGTCTGTTCTCAGAGACACCACCTCACTGGCATTATCTTTGTTAGCCCTCTTGATGGAACCGTTGTCATGGGTCCTGACACAAGAAACACTTTCAAGAACAGTCTAATACAATGTCTATATCTATCAAGCCTCCTGGATGGTCTATTTACACAGTAAACCAGCATGAAGATCAAGATGTACAGTGATCCCCGGCCTGTTGCGGAAGTTACGTTCCAGACTCATCAGCAATGAAAATCCGTTATATAGAAAGACCATATAAATAAGCATTTTTTAATACTTTAAGCCTTAAGATACCCCTCCCACATGCTATAATCACATGTAAACTTATTAAAACACACTTTGTGAACACATATGATATGTGGATGTTGGGCTAAGGATATGAGTACTATAAAAATAATATGTAATGTATATGTATATATAAACACACATCACAGAGAACTGATCAGTCAGGGAAAAATCCACGATACAGCGGGGGCACGATAGTTGAACCGGGATATACTGGGGGCACGATAGCTGAACCGCGATATAGCAGGGGCACGATAGCTGAACCGCGATATAGCAGGGGCACGATAGCTGAACCGCGATATAGCAGGGGCACGATAGCGGAACCGCGATATAGCAGGGGCACGATAGCGGAACCGCGATATAGCAGGGGCACGATAGCTGAACAGCGATATAGAAGGGGCACAATAGTTGAACCATGATATAGCAGGGGCACGATAGCTGAACCGCGGTATAGCAGGGGCACGATAGCTGAACCGCGAAATAGCAGGGGCACGATAGCTGAAGCACGATATAGCAGGGGCACGATAGCTGAACCGCGATATAGCGGGGGATCACTGTAACAATAAAATGGTCATAACCAAAACGGCACTCATCTGGAAAGTCTTTTTCTCCATACAGTTTATTTCATTCAAATAAATAATTCCTAGTCAAGAACCAAGTTGTTGTTCAAGGTGTAGTAGAGCAATAGAATGTCCTCCCCTAACAGCCACTTGCAAAATAAAGTCACCTGTCAGTCCAATAAATGTAGCTCCCAAGGATGGAGAGTGAGAACATATCTATGTTGGTGTGTGCCAAAACCACCTTCCTGTTTTCTCCGGTCTCCAGGTTTATGCGCTCTATCTTGTCTGTCCCCGCATCACACCAATATAGCAAGCCCTCCTGCCAAGTAAGAGAGTAGAGATTACAAACCCACTTAAGTAACAGTAAACTTGCTATGAAAATTCATTGTCGAACATCTATGTATTCATGCCTGGTAGTCAATGGTAAGGCCGTTTGGCCAGCTGATACCAATGTGAACCAGAACATCCCTCTGGGAGCCATCTAAACGGGACCTCTCAATGCGTGGGTGGTGACCCCACTCTGTCCAAAACAGGTACCTGCACTCACACAATCACACAGAGATTTGGGACGGGGGTCAAACCTGTATTGTCATAAAATGCCCTCAGGCAGCAACCAAAAAGCTAGTAATATCCCCTCTCGCCTAAGTCTTACCCTTTCTCTGGATGGACCGCAATGGCACGGGGCTTGTCCAGACCATCAGAGATGACCACATAGCGGAAAGACCCGTTTAGCCTGGCCACCTCGATTATATCAAAGCCCTGATCTGTCCAGTAGATATTTCCTAAACAGAGATGGAGTTCAGTGGGGTTCATTTATACCTTTGGGTTATGAGCCTATCTATGGGTATAAAACAACACCAAGTTAAAAGTCACATACATAAGTCTATTGTCTCCTGTATTCCAATACCTCGCCCAAAGTATTCAGTAAGAAAGTATGCATCTGGTATATGCTCACCTGCAATCCAGTCAACAGCAATGCCCTCCACTCGCCCAATACCACTGTTCACGATATCTCCTCGCGAGGTATGGTTTCGCTTAATCCAGCTGATGGTGCTCGGGCCCATATCAACCCAGTAGATAGTGTCACTATCTGTGGGACACAAAGAGTGAACTAGTCCTGGACAGGTGATGTGTAAAGACAGGTATGCTTTGACTCACCGGCATGGAAGTCAATGCCGACTCCCAAGAAGATGCCTGACACGGGCATCAGCGCATCGGACTTATCGGAAGGCTCCAAAGGAATTCCCCGAATGCTCTCCTGCACTGAATATAACAGGAAGGAACCCACTCCTGCGGACAAAATAAGAATCATGGTAACACTTTCTATGAATGCCAGGTCTCTAAGAATCAATAACACATTCATGACACATTATAATGCATTTTTATGTTATAAAGCATTATAAACATAAAATGTCATAACACATTATAGCCATGCTTATCTATTATGTATGCTTTATGAAGCTCTCAAATATAATGCAATATGGATAGCATCGTAATGCAGTACATAGCATTCTTAACTCTTAAACTGACCATTATAATGCTTTTTGAAAGTCTCTATAGTGCATTATAGAAGAAAGCTTCATTGGAGCTTATTAAGTATTACAATCAACACTATATGCCTTATGAGCGTCAGTAGAAGAAATGGTAATGCTCTATTAATTCTTATACTGACTATTGTAATGCATTTTGAAGATATATTTAATGCACTATTGATGGCGGTTTTAAGTAAAGAATAGTGAGATGCTGTTACACAGAGCTCCTACCTCCACAGGTTTCCTGGTCCTTCTCCAGGCTGTAGCCGGCCATACACACACAGGACCTGCTGCTGGCTGAAGTGGGCAGGCACAGCTGGGAGCAGTTTCCATTGTTTTTGCTACACATGTTACTACCTGGGAACAACATTTAGGCTTTGCTACTGTTGCTGGCAGAGGTACTGAACAACCACTGGCGTTCAAGATGCAGAGATGGCGTTTCCTACCCTTCTGCACAGTCACATTGTAAATCTTCATGTGCATTATAGAGAAGGAGCCATTCCTCAACACCTTCCAGCTGCCTCCATCTTTCTTGTCACATGTTCCAATCTGTCCCCTAACTTGGTCAGCCCACCATAGCTTATTTCCTACACAAACAGGTCTAGTGGTAGGTCAAGAGTGCCACTTTTCGTAATACAATTAAATCGAAAGCAAAGAATACACCATTTAACCAGTCTGTCAAATTTACATTATTCTTTCTAATTAAGATTTAGGCAGACACTACACTCTATACACACTTTTTGTTCCTTCACTCTCTATATTTATTCCCAGTAAAAAGAAAAAAAAGCCCATAAACGAATTGTAAACATACAATAAAATGCATATTCTGTACCGGGGGGGGGGCAAATTAGGAAAACAATTTTGTTAATCTAAATTACCCAATCACCGAAGAATGAATCAGATAAGAACAAGAGCATGAGATATGCCCAGATAGGCTCATTCTAACCCTCACCCATAGTGGCTAATGCTGTCGCTTTGGTTAGCTTCCCTTTGACCTTTTCCAGGACCTCTAGATCACTGCCATCCAGTCTGCAACGGTTGATGGTGCCGTTTCCTGAACTGATCCAGTATAAGTGCTTATCATCAAAGTCAATTGATAGACCTGTGAGAGATGGACACAAGAGAGGTTTCGGCTGATTAGTTCCCCGGTAACAATACATTGACGGGGCAAAAATAGTACAGTATTTTGCTCTTACTTATGTATTAATGAATCTTTTATCTCAAGCAGTTACCATATTTGTTACGATATCTGTTAATTCTGTAAACCTTTGTGAACTACGGAATAAACTACTCACAGAACAAGTGTCAGAATGATCTCATGTTTATTCATCATTGATGATTCAAGATGCTACTATATTTGTTCATGATTTGTACTTCAGCAGTAACTGAGTTACTACTAAGTATTTCTGCCCCATCCAGTAAAGTGTTACTCTGATCTCCTGATGTTGACACAGATGTTGTACTGAAGACTCGTCCTCACCCACTGGGCCTTTCTGACTGGTGAACAGAACTCTGTGGTTCCTGCCATCCATGTCTGCAATGCTGATGTTGTCTCCATCTGTCCAGTACAATTTCCTATTCAAAACATCCTACTATGAGGCCACGTTTAGTCTTTATAGGACCACACTCCTGACCAGTAGACTCTAATCAATCCATTAATATGAAACAGTAACATATATCTTAGTGATCCATCAGTCACCCAGAATTCTAAAGAATTGTGTATCTTCAAGTCTCACTAACCCAAGCTGGGGGTGCAGTGTTAGCTGTTGGGGCTTGTCCAGGCCCGCAATAATGGCCTTTTTGAAGGAGCCATCCAGTCGTGCCACGTTTATTTGCTTCCTGTTGTTGTCATTACTGGTCCAGAACAGGTTCCGGGAGACCCAGTCCACCGCCAGTCCGTGAACACTAGTCAGTTCTGTTTGGAGGCATATGCACAGCATCTGTCAAATATCTGTCTCTTATCAGTAGTATGACTCAGAGTCACTGCTCGGGACAGAACAGGGTTTATTTTAAAATTCATGCTCAAATAATTGTTCAGAAGAATCCAGGTCTACAGCTGCAAAATATGTACAAACTATGGACTGACTTATAAATCCTAGATCAGCAGAATACAGTACCAGCAGATGCCACAGTCTGGAGCCCTGTGCCGTTGATGAAGGCCATCTTAATGGTCTCTCTAAGCACGTCAGACCAGTAGATGCGGTTTTCAGAAGCATCATAGTCTACAACTGTGAAGGATGGCACCGTGAAGGAACTGATGTAGTTGAAGTAAGGGTTTTCAAGGTCCACTCCCCGAATTTCATACTGTCCTGCATACAGGAGGAACTGGCGAGATTCTGTGAAAGAAAATGATCACCAATTATTCAATAATCCAATAAAACAACAGTATGTCAGCAGCTGTCATGTGCTATCAGTGACTAACACTAAAAGAGTCTTTCATGGAAACCCACATTCAAGCTCAATCCACAGTACAAATAATTCTTATACTCATGGAGTGCTTGATTAAGAAATACTACTATACTATGCAATGAAGAAAATGTCTGGCATTAGGAAAAAATCTAAAGATAAAGCTCTACGACCCACTGAAAATGGTTCTTGGGTCACAACCAAGCAACTGAGAAATACTGCTTAAAGTGTAGCACCTCCTAACTTACCATAGCATGTGCGCCTATCGGAGTGGAGCTTCATGAGGTGGGGGCAGGCACAGGAGAAGCTCTGCTTGTAGTGGATGAGGCAGAGATGAGAACAGGAGCCCCGACCTCCGTGAGCTGCACAAGGGTTTGGTGCTGAGGGGGTGGCAGGCAATATGGAAGTCAGAGAAGAGTGAGAGAAAGAAAGAAAGAAAGAAAGAAAAAGAAAGAAAGACTGTTGAAAACTGCTGTTCATCCACAAGGCCAGATGACAATGTTGTTTACTGACAAGGGCAGAAATGTCAGTGAAATTAATGAACAAATCAATGGAAATATATATTTCTTTAGAAATCTAAATTGACAAGGATATGCTAGTACACAATATAACACTACATGTGGATGTTTTTGGTGATATAAAGAATCAGATTTCAGAATCTATAAAGCATCTCTCCTGTGACCAATGACCGCTCTTGGGTATGAGTTTATGTGTGCTATACCCCAAGGCTGCCAGGAGGGGGGCGTACACCTGCGGGCTGTGTGTTTATGTGTGCTATACC
>JABFEB020000038.1:1153205-1172049 GCA_019775895.2 Stomatorhinus ivindoensis | reverse complement strand
CAGGGTTAAACAGTTAAACAGGGTACACTGCGGGAGAGTTAAACAGGAAACAGGGTTAAACAGTTAAACAGGGTACATTGCAGGAGAGTTAAACAGGAAATTCTTACATTGCATACACCAATATTATGTTTAATTCTTACAACTGGGAGGCCACAGCTAGGGGGAAAAACATCCTTAGCTTGTTTAATCTCATAGTTTGCTCTCTTCTAAAAGAGACTGGACAAAGTTCAGTGTCGCCTGATAAATGTCTACACCATAACAGTCTGACCTAGTGGGTCAATGTACGCTCTCAGTCGATTCAGCTGATCTTAGTAAGTGGACACCTTAGTTCTGGTACAGTCACACCATAGTTAGCATGCAGATCAATTTCCAGACTACCATCCGAGTCAATGTGTCGAATGTGCAACTCCTGATATGACATGGAACAATTATCCTTTTTCAATGACATGAATACATGCAGTAAGCTATCAACTTTATTGTGCTTATCTGTGAGTATATCTAGCAGAGTTTAGCACCTGCTGACCTCCAAGGCGACTAGATCTGGGATGGGATTCTGCATTTGGCCAACTTCCCACAGTTGGTTAGCAGTCATGTTTCCCTCTGACCGTAAGGGATGTTCATCCCACCTACCTCGGAAGTCATCAAGGCTTGTCTGAAGCTGAGGGATGAAGATATAATGGCAGCAGTACAGATGCACACTGCCAGAGTTGTCCAGATTTCCCTGTCCCTCCAAATTGTGAAGGAGATTATAAAATGTCCACTTAATATTATTGCCCTAACAGTAGAAATGGGCATTTTAAGGCAAGTAGCTATTTTTAAATACCCATTCCCTGACTTATGAAGGTCAACACACTTCTCCCTCATTTGACTTGTATGTTCTCGTCTTTCCCATGTTGATGGAAGGGAATTTGACCTCTGCATCGCCTCATGTTTGTACCCCAGTTAAACAGGACGCCCATGGATTACAGCCTGAACATTCCAACACACTCCAGTCAACTCAAAGATGTACAATTCACATGAGAAACGTGCTTCAGTTACATTGTTCAATATCATTTGCACGGGTGCCAATAATTGTGGCACTGGTTTTTGATTAAAAATCATTACTTCTTGATGACAATGACTCCCATTTCCACAGTGACACTGGCCGCATTTGATATCCTGGTAATGCTGTTCTGTGAAACAAGGATTCAGACAAGCATTGACAAACATACACACACAATATGGAGGTATTGTGTGGCTTTGAGCTATCGTGCAATTTTAAGCCTGGACTGGTCAGTCTGCGCTGCGGGATGTTTGTGTAGTTTTCATCTGCTATGTCCTTGAGGGCATTGATACAAAAAAACTCATCTATCCATAACCGTAAATTACCCGGTCACTGCATTTATGGAGACTCTGAACCACACTGGAGCAGTGAATCAGAGTGCCTGCACACTTTGTGCTTTTTAACTTTTTCTTCCTTGCTGTATTGATGGTACCGGTAATACGGTTGGTTCGCAGGTGAAAAGCCTGAAGGAGAGGATGGTGGATACTGAGTAGATCTTACTCAATGTACCACAGCTATTTCCAAAATAATTAAATAAGGATTTTTGTTCTAACAGAGACACAGTAACTTCAGTTTTGATAACGCCAGCATGGTGCCCCACCCTTAAAAAGCAAGTCCAATGATGGGAAACCAAAATACGTCCACTGAGCTACCAGTAGTAGCACATTGCATGGCAATGTAATCGGACAGCAACATGGGTCAACCCAGACACCTGGCCTAATTCACACAGCTACCTTTTAAATTCATTTTCTTCCAAAGTCTATGCCAACTTCATGCTCTCCTGTAGTGTTCCCTATAAGGGAGACGCCGTCAAATTCATTATGGTAAATTACCTCACCTAATGCTCCGATGTGTTCAGTTTAATTATGGAAAATCGTTGCATGCATGAATTACCAGACCGCACATTGAGTTTATATACTAATTTACTAAAGATGTTGGACTTTAATATGTGACATACATCAGTACTAGTGCTTCTTGAAGAATTTATTTCTACAAAGAAATATTTTTTTTCAGATACAAAACTGATAAAAGGTACAAAATGTAGGTGAAACATACTTAACTTTTACTTTTGTATATACAAAAGTTTGTAAATATCCTGCAAAAACCTCATAAAAGGGCTGTGATAAAATAATCTGTCCACAAATCGCTTCAGTTTCATCTCCACATTGAGTCAGTTAAAAATACACGAGCTGCCAGACACTGGCTCTGTTAATGAGCTGACCCGTTATAATCTGGTACAATGAACCATCTCCAGCTACCCCAGCCACACCCAGTGACAAACCAGAAATTAATAGGATGACTGTAGCATCAAAAACCCAGGAAGCTTGATAACCAGTGGCGTACATTTCCACGGCTTGCTGGTGACAGGAAACCTGGCTGGGAGCTTGGACCAGCTGCGTGCCTGACCAGCTGCGTGCCTGACCAGCTGGGGGTGCTGAAACTGCAGCTTACAGCCCAAGACTATTTTCCACATCGTTCCCAACTCTACTGCACGCTGCCAGTCTTCAGAAAGGAAAACTGCGTCACGGCTTTGGTGTCAATGACAGAAATGGTTCTGTGTGTGTTTGAGCGCGCCGAAAAAACACTGAATTTGATGAAGACGGATAACGAAATGTTGAAGATGCTTCCGGGTGCCGGGGAACAAAACGTAGATGAATGAGAAGCAATTGAGGTATTTCAGCGAACTATAAACACCTTAAATAAAGCATTAGGGATGAACTATTGTGTGTGAACTTGTCCAGCAAGGCCAGTGGCTCTATTCCCCTGGGGGTTCCCGAGCGGTCATGAAGTCCAGGTGATGCAGATGGTTGCTGTGGAAGTGATGGCGAGTCGTACAGGTCCGGCTGGAGACAGTGACCCCACTCAGGAAGCCCTCCCATCTTTCACAACAGCTTCCTGTTCAGGATCTCCCAAACTATCCGCCTCCGGAAATAGGGCATGTGTTTCTGCGAGGGAAAATGAAAGCAGCAGACCAAAGCATTTCAGTAAGCACGAGAATGACCATTCGTGCACCATCATGGCAACCTCACTGAGCATGCTCACCTGTGTGAACGTGATTGGCCTGTCTTTGGTGATGTACTCGGCATATTTGCATGTAAACATCCCACAGTCGCTGCCGTTCATCTGCTGGGGAATCTCCTACCACAGCATTAAGCCTCACGTCAGAAGCCATTGAAAAAACTACTATTAAAGGAAATTAGCTAGCCTTCAATCCCCATGAAGCTGTGCTCACGTTCCCATAAAACACTTACGTTGCGTTTCTTGCTCTCTAGGACCCAGGAGGAGGTACCCAGCTGCTGGCCTTTCTTATCGTGGCTCTCCTGCTCTAGGTACTTCCTGTGAAGGGCAGGAAACAAAGATCAGCTGATAGATCCGCACAGAGAAACACGAGTCCCAACATCATCAGGGCGACAGATCCCCAAACCCAGACACTCACAGAAGGATCTTGCAGGCCTCATCATTGCTGCCACCCATGGAATCAAAGTAAGTGATGCTCTTTTTCCGGAAATCTACCACCTGGCAAAGTCAGGACAGATTTTCTTTTGAAAAGACTGAACGGGACCCTAAAACATTTCCATAACAAAGGCAACATTTTAGCTGTGGTATTTCAGGTCACTGCACAAGATGCTTTTGGAAGTTTGGTCTCTCCTACATACAGATAAGCACCAGTGAACCCCCAAGTGGATGGGGACCAGCAGGATGTCTGAGGAGAAGATGTCCACTTTCTTGGTCCAGCGTCGCACCGTGGAGAAGCCAGAGCTGCGAAGCTTTGGGTAGAAGAAGGTGTTGAAGGTATACACTGATGGCAGGTGTGGCTGTCTGCTTCGCTCCACCAGCAGATTCATGTAGAAATTGATAACCTAAAGATATGAAAAGGAGGAGGTGGGTCTGGAGCTCCACCTGTGGACAGTGTATATAAACACATCTCTGCCCTATCAATGCCACCTCACCTTGTTCATCCTGAGCTCGGGGTTGTCTCTATACTATCGATGTCCAAGTGTGGCTCACCGACTCCGCCTCACCTAGTCGTTCAACCCGAGGTCAGGGCCGTCTTACTCTGTCGGTGCCTAAATACGGCTCACCGACTCCGCCTCACCTAGTCGTTCAACCCGAGGTCAGGGCCGTCTTACTCCGTCGGTGCCTAAATACGGCTCACGACTCCGCCTCACCTAGTCGTTCAACCCGAGGTCAGGGCCGTCTTACTCCGTCGGTGCCTAAATACGGCTCACCGACTCTGCCTCACCTAGTCGTTCAACCCGAGGTCAGGGCCGTCTTACGTTGCTGATGCCTCACCTCGTCATTCAGCCAGTTGAGGTGGCTGAGCGTCTGCAGGTCCTTACGGGTGATCGTGAGCCGGAAACCTTCGCTGAGAACTTCGTCGAGGCTGCCCCCTCTGAGGGCCCTGCTGATCTCCAACTCCATGGCCTGTAAAAACATGCACCACGCATGCTGCAAATCCTGCGTGGAATCAGAGAGTCTTCCTGCGCCCAGTCACTTGACTCACCTCTGTCAGTTCGGGGAATTCTGCTTCCACCTGGCCAGCCTCCTGGACAATGGGAGCCAGGGGGACTTCCTTCTCTAGAGGGACCCATACCTGCAGCTCCACACCCCCGGGAGCCAAGTGACTCTCGTCCGACAGACGCTGAGGAACGAGAGAAGAGAGGTCCTGCTCAGTCCATACACCAGGAGGAGAGCAGAGATGTTATGCTTGGAGAGTTGAAGTTCTCATCCATATACAGTATATGCAGTGACCAATTTGAAAGGCTGTCATCCATATACAGTATATGCAGAGACCAATATGAATGGCTGTCAAACATCAACACTTAAAGGACTTTTCTACAGCACCAGGTACTGTACTTCAGGCACAAAAACATTTGGTACTTTCCCTTTTCCACTGATTTCTGTTCAGGTACCAGTACCAAAAGAACCAAAACAGCATGGGCACTGTTTTGGTATTTTGGGGTATTTTGACAAATATCAAATATCATTGTCGAAAGGTTTTGCGAATAACCTGCCTCGCAAAACACATAATACATCCACCATCCTCAAAAAGCATAGTTATGAACTCAGAATGCCATAAATTAAGGAAAAGAAAAAAAGAATAGTAATGGATGTGTGAACAAATAAAGACACCCAAGTTTTCTGTGCAGTCTGGTCAGAATCACAGAATCAATGACAGGTGGAGCAGAATGAAAGATGCGGAACTTGCTCCAATATACTAGGGCTGCAGGAAAAAAAGTTAAAACATCACAGCGTGACTAAACTGCAAAGACTGGATGGATTGAACAGCTACAGACCATACAGGCCCACAGACAGAGAGCAGAGGCAGATTTAAACTGCACCCACCTGTTTTAAGAGGCGTGCAGTAAGGGCTTCCTGTTCCTCGATCAGTCTCCGCCGCTCTCGGGCCCGAGAGTCATACAAACTGGTCCTGCCATGCACAGAAGCAAGCACAACTTCGGTCAGACAGGAACGGCCGCCATTCTGAAGTCATGACCGGATTGGAGGCAGAAGCCCCCCAAGCAGCACAGTGACTAATCAAAGAGGGATTCCATAGGCTTCACTCACAGCTCTCTGATCCACAGCTCGGCCTTGAAGCAGGGAATGCTGCACAAACAGAGGGATTCCACCAATCAGAGTGTGCAAAAACAGCATCACTGATACACAGCGACCAATCAGAGCGTGCGAAAACAGCATCACGGATACGTAGCGCCGTCGGACCTCCGCCCTCCTCCGCTGCCCTGCTCTCACCTCGAGCCGTCGGCTTCCTTGCCCTGATGCTCCTTCACAAATATCACAGAGTCTCCGTCTTGTGCTAAATGAAAATAAAAAGAGATATTAGCTGAAGAGTCGAGTCTGTGCAGATCTGCAGGGCGGCCATTTGATTTCTGATGGGTGTAAACGGCTGCACAGACACCCGGGCAGTGAAGAATTATGCGAATGTCCCCCAGTTCGTCTGCTACTCACTTAACGACTGTGTATCTTGAGAGGATGTGTCATGGAGGGCAGCTGGGTTTGGACTCGCAGAGCCCACATCTGACAGGGGTGCCTGGGTCTCCGTCCCACTTGACTCTTCTGCAGGGCTGGGAATGTTACTGGAACTCAAACTGGACTCGACATGAGGACTGAGAGGGGAGCTGGGGTGCTCCACAGTGCCCAGCTGCGTCTGCTCTGCAGAGTATGCGCACTGGAGGAGCCGACGACTGGAGGTGAGGAAGCTGGTGCTGCAGGACAGTGGAGACGGAACCGGGGAGACAACCATGAGCAGCCGTCTGCAGCGTGCAGTCACGCGCAGATGCATACAGACATGAGCAGCCGTCTGCAGCGTGCACTCACACGCAGACGCATACAGACATGAGCAGCCGTCTACAGCGTGCAGTCACACGCAGACGCATACAGACATGAGCAGCCGTCTACAGCGTGCAGTCACACGCAGATGCATACAGACATGAGAAGCCGTCTACAGCGTGCAGTCACACGCAGACGCATACAGACATAAGCAGCCATCTACAGCGTGCAGTCACACGCAGACACATACAGACATGAGCAGCCGTCTGCAGCGTGCAGTCACACGCAGATGCATACAGACATGAGCAGCCATTTACAGTGTGCAGTCACACGCAGATGCATACAGACATGAGCAGTCGTCCATAGCGTGCAGTCACATGCACATGCAGACATTATCAGCTATCCACAGTGCACAATCACAGGCACATGCAGACGCATACAGACATGAGCATCCGCCCACAGCGTGCAGTCACAGATACATGTACACAAGCACAGGAATGTAGAAAGACGTGATGCTCACAGGTCTCTGTGAGAGCGGAGAGGAGTGTATGAGCCGCCATCTCCGAAGAGTGGACAGTGACCCCCGGACACCACGGACAGTAGCTGCCTGTAGACCTCCTTCTCCTCTTCACGCACCGACTGGTACAGCAGCGAGATTTAAACTCAATTAAACTCAATGCAAGTAACCCCGGAACATGAGGGTCTACTGGCGACGCGAAGGGTAAAGCCCGGAAACAGGGCCTGACCTCCTGGGCTGTGCAGAGCGGGCGTCTTCGGCGATGGCAGGGGGGGCTGTGAGACGGGCGCTGCATCCCACGCACAGGAAAGGGCGCCTCGTAGGTGCTGGATGCACGGGAGGCCCTCGCACCGTCCTGCAGTGCAGACAGCTGGCTGCAGAGCAGATATCAGGAGAGTATGCATAAGCATTTCTCTATAGCCCTAACCGGCCTAGAGAGACATAGCTGGGGTGCAGTTTACATCATCATCTTCCCTCACCTGAGGGACCTTCGCTGTCCCAAATTCAAGGACCTTCCAAGGCGAGGACACGGGCAAGCTGGAGGGCTGACAGAGTGGCCATTGGTTTTGGAAATCCTGCTGCACTGAGGATCTGCGTGGCCCTGCCTTCTGCAGCTCCTTAAGCGGCTCGAAGGCATCTCCACCCTCAGGGATTCTATGCAGCAGAAGACAAAACACTCAAAACCAGCAACACTGACTGCATGTGTAACTGACTGCACGCTGCCCTGATACAGGTCCTTCTATTAAACATTATGTACATACCTGTTTTAGAGGAACACTTTAATCCCATATCAGCTGAAGGAACAACAAAAAATTCATGTGAAGAAGTTGTCTTATCCAGATGCTGAAAGTGAAAAGGAGGGAAAGAGATTCAAAAAAAGAAAAGAAAAAAAAAAAGAAGTGAGCCTTGTCCCAAAAGGAAGTGAGGCGTGATACGACAGGAAGCTGTCCGGGAGAATTTTGGTACCTCCCAGCCTCTGCAGCTAGACCCGGATGGAGCTGGAAAAGACGAGAGGTCCGCCGAAGGTACGGTGAGCGAAGAGCGAGCTGGGGGGGACAGGATGCTGCTCAGGGACGGGTTCACCACATTGCTGCGCATCCAGGACCCCACACTGGAGCTCTGGTTCCTGACGCCCTCGGCGGCATTCTTCACGGTGCCCATTAAATCCACTGCGGGGGCAGATGGAGGACAGCGAGCTCCTACGTGCTTCATGCCGTGGACTGCCAAGAGACTTACTGGTAGCTTACAGACTAGAAGTGTGTGAGGTTTCACACATGGGTGTACAGAAGCACATTTACACTACACTGCCAGAAAAAAAGGTACCTTTTCTTGTCACTGGGGCTGTACCAGAGGTGGTGAGCAGGGGTGCATGTAAGTGCAGAAGTACGCAAGTATGCATTCGCCATATAAAGCGAAACGAGTGGCAATTTCTTGTTATAGCTGCGTAAATTCGTATTTATTGAATGTGCATTCGTACTGTTAAGACAATAAATTACCACATATTTTGACCTTTATGTGGCTAATCTGTACTTCTTTTGAGCCACAGAGGCTAAAATGCACAGTAATTTCTTGTCATAACAGGGCAAATGTGCGTAACATAAATATGAATTTTTTTTTCTGACAGTGCTTGGATTGGCATTTAAATCATCGGTAACGTTGGTGAAATTCGTAAAGTATCACAAAACCAAAATGGTACATCAAACACAATAAGAGAAGCACACCTATCCTGGACTTCTTCGTGCTCCTGTCCTCTTGAGCAGCCGCATCTTCATCTTCCACACTTGTGGGAAACAGCAAATGCACATCATTGCATTACACAGTTCACAAGCCAAGGGAAATATGTGATTAACGATCAACTTCACTTTAAATACAATACTTGAGACACCCCCTACGTATTCACATGATGGTGTGAAATAAGCGTGACAGTGGACACTGCTAGTTACGGCACAGTCCATTTGCAATGGTAACTATCATTCATCCATTTTCTCTACTCGCTTGAACTACTGAGGGTCACAGGGGGGTCCAGAGCCTATCCAGGAAGCTAAGTGGACGACCCACTCACACAGCATTCAGTCGCACATCTACACTAGTAGGCAATTTGGTATCTGTTTCTGGAATGTTTTGGGACTAGAACCCTGGTCCCAGAGGTGTGAGGAGACAGTGCTAACCACTGCGTCGCCACACAATAATGAAATCGAGCCCAGATGAGTTTAGACGAGTTACCGGCCATGCCTAGTCACCGGTTAGTACTGCTTAACCAGCTGGTTAACGTTACTTACGTAATTCGTCTGAGAAATGGATGTCAATACTGAAAACTTATAACCGGTTAGTGCTGCTGAAGCAGCCGGTTAAGCAGTATACGTCCCGCCAGTAACTCCTCTGAGAAATTAATATTAACACGGAGAACTTATCATCGGGTAGTACAGCTTATCTAGCTGGCTAGACAGCGCACGTCCCGCCCACCTCGGCAGCCGGCTCCGGGGCGCCCACTTTGAAATAAGCCCGTTTTTAAAGGCACGGCAGCGCTAAGAAGGCCGGCGGACAGTCGACGGCTTAGTCACCAGCTCATCGGTCTTTTCCTCTTGATCTGTGCGTCTTGCCGAGCTCCTGGTACCGGGTGGTCGTTGGAAGCAGCGCCGTTGCGGAGATTGGCGAAGCCTGTTCCGATCCATTCGTAGAGTTTATTAAACATATTCTGAAATCATATAACAGCGTATACGGGGAAAAAAAATCTGTAAATATAAGTTGAAACCCCCGTGAAACGGCGCCAACCAAGCTGTCAAAGCTTGCCGAAAGTCCGCTTCCACTCACTCTGAACTCGCATAGCTTAGCTTAGCCTAGCCTAGCCCAGTCCAATATGTTTCCCTTGATGTAGCTAGCTTATTGGCTAGCTAAGTAGCTCGTCACGTTGAGGTATATAAAATATATCCCAGATATTTAATCGGTCCTTTGCTGAACACAGCTCCAACTTCTTTTTTTATGCCTGCATTTAATTATGTAATTTCAGCAGGGTATATGTCTGTGATAATACTCAAAAAACCATTTGTACAGAAAATACAGCAAAAACCGACAACCTCTCCCGCTTCTTCCTTATTCAAAAGCACAACATGGCTGAAACGCATTCGCCAACAAGGCCGATTTCCATTGGCTGGGGTAACGCGGTGTCGCGTGGTTACGCCAGTATTTGGGAAACTGATTGGTCAAACATCAGGCAGCGTTTTTTACAGGCAGACGCGTTGCAGTGCAGTGCCTGGTTGTAAAAATCGCTGAAGTTTGGAGGAATATTAGGGAGATCCCTAATAAAGAAGTACTGGTGTGCTATGCTGGCGTATACTGCAATATTGTCTCAATACAAAGTAGGGGAGTTTATGAATCTTCTGGGCATTTTTACAAATAATGTTAATATGATCTTTAAAATAACGAATTAACACATTTAAAGATATTTTTTCAGTCTTTTCCAAGACCTTTAAGATTTTAAGACTTTTGATATATGGGCCATTCCCCATTTGGAGTGGGGATTGAGTTGGAAACATTCTTAAGAATTACCCATGTATGAATATGCACTATATCAAATCAAATCAGGTAAAAAAAAAAACTTTATTTGTCCCCGAGGGGCAATTTGAGGCACGTAGAGCAGTGTTGCACAGACACAGAACCAGACATTAAAGAAATAGAACAAATAAAATAAAAATATAAAATCAGAATAAAGTAATAATAATAATAAAAATAAAGAAATGATTCATAAAAATTGTTCTCAATATATACATAAGGTGCAAAATTGCAGTTGCAAGTAATTAAATTAACAGGCTAACATAAGGTGCAAAATGGGGAGGTCAATAGGTAGTGGGGAATGAGAATGTGGTGATACGTTTAACGGGTTAGGTGCATAAAGGCAGAGGGTAATAGTGGCTTTGAGTTCAAAAGCTGAACAGCCCTTGGAACAAAAGTGGCTCTTCTCCTTTGTGTCCTGCAGTCCTGGGAACAGCACGGGTGAAGAGTCATGTAGGATTCTGCATGCTGTTCTCAGTGTTTGCAGCTCACAGAAGGAGTTCTGACTGGGGATCCATGGACAAAATGATTGCGACACCTGGCCATTACACCCGCAGGAACTTTCAGGACATGTAAGACATTTAGCACAATTCTATGCTTCCAACTTTGTGGGACAGGTTTGGAGAAGGCCCTTTTCTATCCCAGCATTGGCAGTGCCCCAGTGCACAAAGCAAAGTTCATGAAGACATGGTTGGGAGAGTTTGGTGTGGAAGAACTTGACCGGCCCTCACAGATCCCTGACCTTCACCCCATCAAATACCTTTGGGATGAACTGGAATGGAGACTGTGAGCCAGGCCTTCACATCTGACATAAGTGCCTGACCTCACAAATGCTCTTCTGGATTAATGGGCAAAATTCCCACAGACACACTGCAGAATCTTGTGGAAAGTCTTCCCAGAAGAGCGGCAAAGGGGGAATCAACTCCATATTGATGCCTGTAGATTTAGAATGGGATGTCATAAATTTCCTGAAGGTGTAATGCTCAGGTATCTCAATACTTTTGTCCCAACAGTGTTTATCACCAGAACAAATTCCTTGTACGTACTTGTACTTATTCTGATTATAGTCATTAATAATAAATGATTCCTTTGGAATACAATTCATTTGCTAATTGATACATTGATAATCTTCCACAATCTAAACCAGATGATTTTCATAAAATTCACTTGTTGCACCAGCCATTATTTATTGTATCGTGGACTGTAAATATTTTGCTCATATTTAAAATTTCTCTCATAACTATACATTACTGACTACTTTTGAATTGTAAACACTTTATACAATGTATCAATTACACCTAATCATGAAGGTATATTGCTGCTCTATACATGTGCAAACTTACATGCACATGCATTCTTGCACATTCCACTTTTTATAACAGTATTTTGTGTAAATGTATCTGAGGTTATATTTACACAGATTATACATTTATTTTCGTTATTCTAGGAACAACTTCTCATTAGTCAAAAACTACAGGGTGTGAGTCTCACCCTCCAATCATAAGCAAAGAGGAATGTTTGTTCGATTCCATGGCTATTAATTCATTTCTTTCATTTTTACAAAAAAGTCAGAATTCAAAACTGAATAATCCTATGTAATTATTTGTATTTGATATTCATCAAATAGAATAGAATAGAATATGTAATTGCAATGAATAGGTGCAACCAAGGGCAATAACATTAAACAGCTATCCCTAGGAAACTGTTTACAAGTAGAACCACAGATCAGAACAGGCACAGTTTGAATAATTAAACTAACTGCATGTTAAATAATTATACTTAATTTGGAAGCCAATATTTAGCCCTTTATAGGATCCTGATATTCCCAAAAAACAACTTGACCACTTCAGTGACACAATGAGATGATACTTTATTTGCCATGTACATAGGAATTCTTTGGTTTCGCATATCCCACCTTATTCTCCTATAAGACGCAAACATAGAAGCTTGGGGTCTGTGTGGAAGGTCAGCCATCTATCTGGAGCCATTTTTAGGGTTAAGGGCCTTGCTCAAGGGCCCACCAGTGATGGGATTACTCTGCGGTCCTGGCACCCCATCACACGAGAAGCAGCTGACGGACATTCGGGATTCCAGGCAACTGAATTAGTCATGCTGTGAGCCAAAGAGCTGGAGGATGAAAGTGAAAATGTAGACGATATCCAGGTAGATGTTCAGAGCTGCGAAGACGTATTCCTCAGGACTGATGGAGTAATGTTTGCTACCCATCAGCAGCTGGGTATCAAATGCCAGGAACTGAAGGAGAGTAGCGGAGAGAGTGAGCTATGTGTATGGAGCTGGACACCTAGATATCTGACGCAAAGCCAGCATCCTTACCACGGAGAAAGCCAAGGCTCCCAGGGCAGCATAAACAGCGTGTAACCAGGGCACCTAGCACAGGAAGGCCCACAGTTATTTACAGCAGTAGGTCAGGGCTACCGTTTAGTATTGTTAAATTACAGTTAGAGAGAATAAATTTAGGGGCATCACTGAGAATACTTACATATCCAAAAGGCAGCACGATAATGAAGATGAGTCCGGAGAAAAACACCACCATGCAGAGGACGAAGAGTACACCCTGGCAAGATGTCACGTCGATCTGGAGGAAGAGAGAGGAAGACTGCGAGTGCTGCAGCCAGCAAGGCGAACAGGAGACTCTCTGCATGTCTGGCAAGTTCCTCATGTTGTCTTTTAAGGTCACGTTCTGCCACACATCCCATGACGAGTCCTACGTCTTGTGACACGTATCCCGTAATACGTTCTGTAATGTCTTGCAACATTTCATCACATTTCCATTGTTACATTGTTTAATTTATCATTTGCAGCGCAGATTTCTGGTGAAAGAAAGCAGCATTCGGACAGTGACATACACGTTCCACCAGAGCATGTAAATTAAATCAAGATCATTCTCACCTTAGTTTGGAAACTAAAGATGGTTACAGACAGACAAACTAATGCCGTGATACCAAGACAGATCATCACAGACTTCGTGTTATAAAAACTAAAGGGGAGAAACAGGAAAAATGTTACATGTGATATTTTACATGTCATGCAACACAGCCTATTGCAGGATCACATTCAAGGATGGATCAAATAACAGAGGCACCCAACAATACATTAATGTCAAAGAGTAGGTAAAGAGGACTCGCCTGTGCCTTTAGAACTGCTTTAGCTTCATTTGTAAATAAGTGGTTGCCCGAACGTCAATTTTCATGTGATGTTTCTGCAATTTGTCCACCCCCATATACAATATATGGACACACTATTGGGACACCCTGCCTAAGCATTGAATTCAGACCCATTGCCACAGGAGCATAAAATCAAGCACCTAGCTAAGCAGCCAGGTTATTAAACATTTATGAAACAATGGGTCATTCTGAAAAGCTCAGTGAATTCAAGCGTGTTATTGGCATAGGATGCATCCTTTGCAATAAGTCTATGGAAATTATTTCCCTGCTAGATACGGTCAGCTGTAAGTGGTATTATTGCAAAATGGAAGCATTTAGGAGCAACAGAAATAGCCACAAAGTGGCAGACCATGTAAAGTAAGAAAGCGAGGTCGCCAAGTGCTGAGGTGTGTAATGAGAAAAAAATCACCAACACTCTGTTGACTCGTAACTGCAGAGTTCCAAACATTCTCTGGCATTAACTGCAACACATAAACTGTGCACTGGGAGCTTCATGGGATGGGCTTCCATGGCCGAGCAGCTGCATGCCTCACATCACCAAGCACAACGTCAAGGGTCGAATGCAGTGGTGTAAAGCCACTGGTCTCTGGAGCAGTGGAAACGTGTTCTGTGAAGCGATGAATCACACTTCTCTGTCTGGAATTCAGATGCACGAGTCTGGGTTTGGCAGATGCCAGGATGCTGTTAGCTGCCAACTGAAAAGTTTGGTGGAGGAGGGATAATGGTATGGCGTTGTTTTTCAGGGGTTGGGCTGGGCTGAACGCCTTAGTTCCAGTGAAGGAAACTCTTAATGCTTCAGCATACCAAGACATTTAGGACAATTGTATGCTTCTAACTTTGCCCATAGATTTAGAATGGGACGTCATCAAAGTTCCAGTAGGTGTGATGGCCAGGTGTCCCAATACTTTTGTCAATATACTGCATCATAGCAAAATAACTGCCTTCTGATGCAACACAATTACACAAATGGAAATTAGTCACATTGACCTGGCACTGTCTTCAGCTCTACAATCAAAATCTAAAGTCTATACTAGCTTTGAAATACCTTTCAAAGGATACAAGATTCGCTGAGGCCATCTAATGGTTATTCTGAGAACAGCATTAGAGTTTTACTTTGATACAAAGGCCATTATTTAGGCCATGTTGAGAATTTGTGGCATGACAGCATGTGAGCAGAGCAGATGGACAGAAAGAGCTGAGAGAAGCCACGCAGCAGAGGACGTGTACCTGGACAGCATGCCCGTCATATAAGAGAGGCAGAGCGTCTGGAACAGAACATATGTAGTTAGCTTGGAAAAAAATTAACTACGAAAAAAGAAAATAAACTTCAGACATGAGAACCATACCCAGACTGTGCATAAGGGAACATGATTTCTATATTAAAAGAGTAACTGTTTATGTAAGACCAGGCAAAAGTCTGGATACTCCTGAGTTCATAATAGTAATTTCAGCTAAGAACACATGTTGAAATGCTGTTTTTCCACATGACAATGAACGCCAACTCTGCAGACTGTCTGAGAAGGATGTGATGAACCCTAATGAGTTAGCTTAACGGTTCTGCTGAGAGATCGCCAAGAGGTTCTGAAGCGGTGCCTATTCTGGAGAATCTGAAATTTAAGCTGGCTTTGTGTAGTAGGTGGATTGGTATTCATAGGGGTGGGCAACTTTCTGTAGTATACCTGAGCAAAAATTTACTAGAGCAGCTGCATTGTCTCCAGCTGCATAACTGCATAAAATATGCTACAATGTGACATTGGGTGACATGCCAATCATCTGCCGAATGACAAAATATGAATGAATGAAATGGTAAGTGGCCCTTGAGTGCTTGAGGGAATCTGATCTCCACCTCATCCTCATCCTCAAATAACCCACAAGTCCAGCTATGGAATTACGAGTAAATCCAAACTAAAGAAAGTCAGGATCGGGTGCTAAACCCCTAACGCTCATGAAGGACAAGCCAGCATGCAGATGAGTACTGACAAAGATGACCAGGAGGAGGAGGTTCCAGGGAAATCTCCGTCTGCAGAGTGGGAATGGATGACATGCAGTGAGGCCCAAGGCCACAGACAATCAAACAACACGATCACTACTTTGATCTTCATGCTCACCTTGGCTCAGCACAGCAGGAAAGCGTCAGGTATGTAATGAAAAATAACACACTATTGACCAATAAAACAACCACAAAATTAAACTGATTAGTAGTCTGTGTTGGCAGTAATGTGCAGGTTACACAGAGAATGTATGTGAAATCCACTTACTACGACGCCCAGTACCACCCAGGATGGGTCTGGATGTAGATCTTTACTGGTTCACTGTAAGAGACAGTTCAGGAGTTACTGGTAATCAAGGACAGTGGGTTTTCCTGGATAAACCTGTTATTTGAAGATTTATGCTTCATTTGATTCAGATTAGAGATCACTGAGTTACTGGACCAGTTGACCTCAAATTGCAGTCATTAGCAACACACTTTGATGCACTTATATTAAAGCCTAGCGAAGCTGTCTTTGAGTTAATGTCATATGTCATTTCCTTATTGAAAAGCTGCATGACATGCAGGTGCAGATCTGTGCTGAGGAGATACCAGCACTCACCAGAAGGTGAAAAGGACCACGATGGCCAGAGTGACCAACAGCTGGGTCATTATGATGGTGTAGACCTGCAACAGTGTGTGAGACGTATGCATCATAGGAGAAATCATACATTCAATGGCATTAGCATTAAGATGTACTTCATGAATCCCAGAGGGAAATTCTGGTGCCCAAACCAGCAGGAACACAAACAATGACATATAGTACTAAACAGACAAGGTGCAAATTCAGTACACACTGCCCACAAAAACAACACAGACAAATATAGATAAAGAGGTCTGGCAAACGCAGCTTTACACACCCTAAAATGCAAGCTAACAGATGCTAATGTTAGTTTTGCTGATCAGTGAATAAATTTGGTACATGTTAGTACTGTACATGTGTGAATTTCATAGATGCCCGCACTGCCACTGCCAGTCCATTTAAACTGTGGTACCCTGAACTAAGCAAAGACCTGGGGCCTATAACACAAAGCCAGATTTCTTGTTTAGCTGGACAACTTGTCAGATTTAAGATGGACCTTGCGGATGAAGACTCGCCGGATGTTTCTGTCATCCCAGCCAAAGCCTGTCAGCATTTCAGCATCACGGGGGCCTGGAATGGTGCAGGAAGAACAGGGAAACCTAGCCGACCTTTCACCTTTATCACATGGCTTACTCATGTACCTGTATCCTGGTAAATGTGCACTGTTGTTACCTGTAGTCGCCTCCTCATAGCTTGGGGGTGACACCCGCATTGTCTTCCCACCTTGCTGTCCTGTTTATAAGAACCGTCTAGAACAAAATCAACAATCAATCAATCATTTGTCAATCAACCACATATTATTTAATAAACTATGCAGGACATTTACCTTTTTGTTTGGTTGACTTTGTCAGAATCTTGGTGTCACACACGTTTCTTGCACTTGGTTCGTGTACTTATTACAGTTGTCTCAATGCATCAGTCGGAGTTGCTGCACGTGGCTCTGTGAAGCCCTGTAACCAAATCCGTCCTCAGCTTCCTCGCTTCTCACCAACATCAGCGTCTCCTTCAGCTTGGCTGCTTCACAAACACGCGCGCCCCGGCCGAGCTGCACTCAAAGCCCGTTTTGTCTTCTCAGAAAGCTGCTCTTTGTTTTCCAAAAGCTGCCTGTTTGCCGTACCAGCGGGTTCAGTTTGAAACATGAAAAGATGATACAGTCAATGCCTATTTAATTGCACATATAGTATGTACAGTAAATTGCTATATTTATCCGAGCACTGTTCTCAAAAACCCACACACACAAAAGTAACCATTTATCATGAATCCAATTAGAGGACAATAAACATTCATCGGTAATTAAAATGCATACCTATAATTTTGCACATAAAACTCTGACAAAATTCTCTAGTGACCAGGCCAGTCACGACAGCATCACTCAATCATCAGAGAGTACCAAAATGTGGAAAACATTTAAAATCCATACACTGCAGAATTTGGGGTAAATGGATGTGGTAATTACAGAAACCCAGAAATAGAAGTTCTCCTGTTTAACAAAAGACACTTTACCTTGCCCTGGGTCATGATTCTGGCTCAGGTGCCTGACATTCTTCTTTAGGTTGTGTAATTTCCTTCAATTTTCTTGAGACACTTGGTCAGAGTCCTTTCTGCTGACAGAATAATAACAGAGGGACAGAAAATCTCGAACCCGCTGCTTGGAAAAGAGGCAACTGTCAGCCAGTGAGATTAAAATGCTCTTTATACTGCATGGGCAGGCTAATCCTAATACATAACAATCCCCCCCCCCCCCCCCAGGGTAAAAGGACGTTCTGGCAACATCTAGGTGAGGGGGGGGGGACCGTACCAACTGTCTCTCTACAGGGGGCGTGATGCTGTCTTTATCCAGAGAATCTAATTCCATTGTGCTTAAATACGGGTTATGTGACGTATATATAAACACATATCACTCCTTCTTGAGAACAGGGACAAGATGTTATGGGGGGGGGGGGGGGTATTGTTTTTTTACTCTTCAGTCACGCTGGTAAAATATATTTTGAAAGATCAAAGTCTTGGCTATTAAACTTTGTGATGGGCAACGACGTCCCAGTGATTTCATTTTATCTTAAGCAGTATTTTTTTGGCAGCTGAATGCTTGAATTTTATCAACACAAAAATCCATAATATTATAAAATAAAACAGATTTATAACACAAATAACACATAGTAGGTGTTCAATTTTTATCAACACAAACATTGCTACATATTTTCCTTTCACAGCATAGTTTTAGTGAGTAGCCAGTTTATTTTTTAAAGTTATGAGTTCTCTTCATGCTAATCAAAATATGAATTTTTAAACCATCATTTTTATTTTGATTTAGAAGGCCCTCTGAGTTAATATGTTATGGTAATAGAGAGCTTACCAGTGGTTGAGCAGTATTCCCTCCATTTGACACAAGTCAGTGAGACAAAAGGTTCCTGGGCTGATTCTTCTCATTCATGATTAAATTATGTTTTTGTATAGAAAACTGATGGAGTTGACAAAAAGCTGAACTTTAAAGGAGCAACATTTTCATAAAAATGTACACACACACAGCATGTAGGCTCCGGACCCCCTGTGAGCCAGTAGGATAAGCAGGTATAGATAATGGATGGATGGATGGATATATATATATATATATATATATATATATATATATATTAGAACCAAAACATACACA
>JABFEB020000038.1:1071861-1083451 GCA_019775895.2 Stomatorhinus ivindoensis | reverse complement strand
TGATCCTGACTGGCATCTCTGTATTGCCTATAGTGTATGATGTGCTCTGCAATACACTGGGCTCTCACCCTGGGCGTGACACCATATATGTGCACTCAAAATAAGTTACACATGGGATATGTCCCAGAAAAAAGTCACGAGTGAGTTATAAATCCTAAAGTGTTACTGAGGATTCATATTCAGAGTATGAAGTATAATTCCGTTACTCCAGGGTCACATTTGGAGGATGAAGCAGAGTATTGTTATTACAGGGTTGCATGTCGCTATGAACCAGATACACATATTGAGACATGTTCATATACATACTTACCATGAAATATGGACCTAGCTTCAACTAAGACAATACTGACACCTAGTGGACTGGTCTGTTGTTGCCTACGGGTGAGTCATCCAATCAATCAATTATTCAAAATAAACACAAGACAGTGCAATCGCTGTATTTCTACTAGTGATTGGGGAATCGTGTTGAGTTTTGACTTTATTCCACTTCAGCAGCAGTAGGCACCCCTGTTATTGGAGTGCTGGTATCTAGCAGGCTTTCTGTCCTCCCTGATGAGTTACAATCTACCTGAGATCAGGTGTGGTTCATCAGAGACCAGTGGCCTGTACTACGAAGTGGGGTTACTGGCTTATGGGGGCAACTTGTCGGATTTAAGGTACCACAGTTTAAATGGACTTAATTTTTGTTCACATACATTATGCCCAGACTACCTTAAATCTGACAAGTTACCCCGATAAGCAAGTAACCCCACTTTGTAGTACAGGCCACTGGTAGGATGGAAAACCTACTACATACTGGCTCTCCAGGATCAGGGTTGTCAGCTGGTTCACAGGCCCTTTTCTTGTTTCTTCCTTCTCTGTTTATCATTATTTAGCTTACATATGATTCACACTATGCTCTCTGTCACCCCCTGTTGTTGGTCTGCAGATGCTGCGGATCTGCACCCGATACACACCAGAACAGGATACCATGACCTTTTCAGATGGGCTGACCCTGAACCGCACCCAGATGCACAATGCTGGATTCGGGCCGCTCACCGACCTGGTGTTTGCTTTTGCCGGCCAGCTCCTCCCCCTGGAGATGGACGACACAGAGACGGGTCTGCTCAGTGCCATCTGCCTCATCTGTGGAGGTACCGCAGTGAATTCCCCACTCGACCAGTGAACCACAGACCGGCTCCAGCTGGTCTAGATGGAATTATGATTCAGCTCCCAATTTTATGATAAAAAAAATGTTTTATACCCTGCTACTAAGTGTATATTTGTAAAATTGTTTCCTGATTGGCTGAAATTTCCCTCATTATATTCACAACATTAGCTTATCCTCTCTGGATTTTAAGTGACAGATTTTAACAGTACATGTGATTGGCTGTTATTTTTCTGTTGATTTTTTAACTGACTGTACTATGCGACTGATTGAATACACCGTGTAGTGATTCTCACCTGTTTTGCATGCAGAAGGTCCTGTGTTCGAACTCCAGTGGAACTAGTAGCGTCATAAATCCTTGAATCGTTAAGAGAAAGAGCGATTAATTTTGAGTGCAGGTTGCAGTGTGACTGTATAGCTTGCATGCGACAAATAAAATCCCTGAAATGGTGTTATGTGACTGGCTGACATTTTTGCTCAGACCGCATGGATCTGGAGGAACCGCAGCGCGTGGACAAGCTACAGGAGCCGCTGCTGGAAGCTCTGAAGATCTACGCCCGGCGCCGGCGCCCCAACAAGCCACACATGTTCCCACGGATGCTGATGAAGATCACAGACCTCCGTGGTATCAGCACTAAGGGTGAGTACACCCTGCTGGGCCAAGATCTCCCGCTTCTTGTAGCTATCATTCAACTGCACAAGGAGGTGGTGTCCCTCCAGCCCGGTCCATCTTCCTCCAGGTTCCCCGGCTTCCCCTTGACACGTTCCATGTCGCCATGACCGTGTTTGGCCAGCTTGTTCCTGGCCCCCTCTAAGCTGCTTAGCTTTTTAATTTCCTAAGCATTACAGTCTCCTGTGTCTTCTCATATATGCCTAAATAATTTAACAGCGATGAACTTGCATGACTCACAGGGTGTGAGGAAGTTATGCCGACAAATTCAGTGTTGTTTTAAATTAAATAGACTTTAAATTGATAATGCTAAGAGCATATTAAATATCGGCAGGTGATTATGATGTCAGCACTTGGTTAGAACAATCCAAGAGAGCTCACAATCGATTAGAGAGAAACTTGATTCGCAGCGGAGTGATAAGCGGCAGCAGCATTAAGGAGTATTAAAGCAGACGTGAGCGTGTTGGAGCTGAGTGCAGAGCCAAGAATGTGAGCGTGCAGAGCGCGACTGAGCTCTGACGTAGAGCCTCGTTTTTGGGGCAGGAGCCGAGAGGGCCATCACGCTGAAGATGGAGATCCCAGGACCCATGCCGCCGCTGATCCGCGAGATGCTGGAGAATCCCGAGGCGTTCGACGAGCAGCCCGAGGCCGGCGATGCCCCCGCCCCGACCGCCCCGCCTGCCGTCACCATCAAGCAGGAGCGGGAGGAAGACGAGGAAGAGGAGGAGAGCGTCGCTAATGAGAACAGCAGCGAGCCGTCACCTGAGGAGGAGGATGACGAGGATGAGGACGACGTAGATGAAGAGAGGGAAAGGGGAGCTGACAGTGATTTGGAGGCCTGGGGGGCGCTAGAGAGCACTAGCGAGGTGCCCAAGGGCAATAAATGAGTCCAGCTGCCCCTGAAAACTCTCATCCTCCCTCAGCCTGCAGGGGGTGCTGATCCTGCCCCACGTAGCTCCGACAGCAGACGCAGCACGTGAGAGAAGAAAACAGCACCCCCCCTCCTGAACGTTACAAGAGTGCAAAAAATATGAGCTTTCTCAGAAAGATAACAGTACAGTTTTTTAAAATCTATTTTATTTGAAATAATGCCAAAATGTAGAAACACCAGCGCTGTGCACTGGACTCAAGGGGAAGCACAAGATGTCTCACGAGGTCTTCTTCAGGGTGCAGTGCTTCAGGGAGCCACCAGGGGCCACTAAAGACATTGAACCCACAACATACTATACAACCAAACTGAACATGGTAACCGTCTGTTGTTCATGATTCTTACATTTGTTTAATTTCCTTTATTCTATTTCGTTTATCATGATATATTATTTACCCATATATCTATATATCTTTATATAATTGTCTTCGATTCTCATGTATGGCTTGGTTTACCTTTGCAATAATCAGTCTCTGGTTACAGTCTTTCCAAACACAGTGAAAAAGTTGACAATTCACAACCGACAAACCTCTTCAATCTGATGTCGATCTCTTTTAAGCTCTCAGTGAGGACGCAACAGTGAGGGACCTAGTTTGAAAATGCATGATGAAAGACCTTAAATAGAGGCTGCAATGACTTTCATGGTTCAAAGTTTTTATTTGTCATATTGTGTCACATGGACACAACTCATGCTGCCAGATGGACAGTGTTTTGTTTGTGCCAAAAGCGGCTCTTTGCAATGTGAGGTAATCAGGGTGTCTGTCAGGGATGCAGGTAGCATGCAGAGCCTCACACAGCCTCACACGGCCTCACGCGGCCTCACACGGCCTCACCCGTCCTCACACGGCCTCATGCGTCCTCACACGGCCTCACACGGCCTCATGCGTCCTCACACGGCCTCACGCGGCCTCACGCGGCCTCACGCGGCCTCACGCGGCCTCACGCGGCCTCACACGGCCTCACACGGCCTCACACGGCCTCACACGGCCTCACACGTCCTCACACGGCCTCACGCGTCCTCACACAGCCTCACGCGGCCTCATGCGTCCTCACACAGCCTCACGCGGCCTCACGCATCCTCACACGGCCTCACACAGCCTCACACGGCCTCACACGGCCTCACGCGGCCTCACACGGCCTCACACAGCCTCACGCGGCCTCATGCGTCCTCACACGGCCTCACACAGCCTCACACAGCCTCACACGGCCTCACACAGCCTCACACAGCCTCACGCAGCCTCACACCGCCTCACACAGCCTCACGCAGCCTCACACCGCCTCACACAAGGACAAGCTGAACCATACATCACAGCCAACATGCACAGAACATCAGCCAGCTCACAAACAGCTCCACCTGTGAGCTTAGCTGCCACTCCATTGGCTGTTTGCAGTGTGTATGGAGTTAGCAGATGTGTGTACAGCTTTCTCAGAGGTGACCGTGGGGGCAGACTGACGGCTCATTCTCTGGGGATTCAGTTACTTATTCTTCCTGTGTCTCACTCTTGCAGACACATACCGCTACACACATCCAGACCCACAGACACACACACATCCACACACGTTAGTATTTAGATCATTGTGGGGGGCATCCTTTCATTTCTATGGGAAAAACCCTAATCCCAATAACAACCTTAATTCCTACCCAGCCCTAACCTTAACCAAGCAAACCAACCTTAACCATAAGTAACCAAGCAAAATACAAAATGCACAAAATACAAGGTATTTTTATAAAACAGTTTGTGGGACTGGAAAAACATTTGGTCCCCACAATGTAATATATATTTTGTGCCCACCCACACCCCACACCCCACACCCACACCCACACCCCACACCCCACACCCACACCCACACACCCACACCCACACACCCACAACCACACCCCACACCCTCACACCCACACACCCACACACCCACACCCCACACCCACACACACCCACACACCCACACCCCACACCATTTTAGTTGATGACACTCAGGGCTCTTTAAGGACCAAATCCTTGCTACCTTTGGCACCCAGAGACAGTAAAACAATGCAGCCTCTCTGTCTGTCTCCTTGTCTGTCTGTCTGTCTGTCTGTCATACAACATCAGGAAAACAGGCAAAGTGAGCATCCCTTGTCAAAGCCATTCATCTCTGTGTGATCTCGGGGGTGCTCTCTTTGTTAAGTTCTTAACGACAGAACCAAGAAATGCACATAAATGATCGGAATAGGATATGCTTTTCATTCCTGGGAGCATAACGGAAGTAAACCTCTGCCAAAGTGTGTCTGTTTTGTCTCATTCCAGCAATCAGATGAACAGTACTATGGCATAGTAACGAAAAGCAGCCATTTTGTAACATTGCCCCCTAGTGGCTGGTCAGTGCACTGACTTCTTTACTATAGAAGATGTCGGCTTTGAGTGTCCAGCTGCACCCAAACACTGGGTACCTCTCATTTCCTTGTTTACTGATGCTGAGGCAGAGGTTGGGCAATTACTCTACCTTTGTGAGTATTTTATATTATTGTTTATTATTATTGTTGTTATTGTTGTTTCATTTGCTCACAACGTTCTTCTGCTTTCTTGAAATTACAATTACAGTACTTGTCATAAAAATAAAAGTAGAATAAACAATTACCCACTTTTTCTTATAAATCACATTGTAACTTCCTTCACCCGGGATATTTTATGGCCATTTCCCACAATGACTTTTTGTTTTAGTCAACATGATACAACTTGCATTTACCCACATTCTTGAATGTTCTTTGATATTCCATAAATCATCTAGGATGGCCTCTCATCCTTCAGTATGACCATTCATCAGAATAGTCTCTTGTTTTTCACAGTATTCTCCCATCCATGATAATAGCCTATCATTATCCAGTATACCGCCACATCATTCAAGAGAACCTTTGATATCGAATCAGTTTTTTTTTTGTATATTGAGCATAAACTAACAATTTAATGTTTGAAGTTAAAGGACCCTCTATATTTTTATGAGCATGGACACTTAGTAGTGAAAATGTAGAAAATGTTTAAACACAGTAACTCTAAAGAATGTCAGAATGATGTTTGAGACTGCAAACTTCAGCAGGAAAAAAGTGGACTGAAGATTGGATGCAGGAGTTTTGTCCTCCACAGAGAATCTGTCTCACTCTGTACAGACCTTCAGGTTGACAGAACCTGTGTGGGAGAAAAGCGCTGGATGGTGAGCCCATGTGAGTGCAGAATCACATTATCAGTTTGCACAGCTGAAGGGTGCATCCGTGTGATTTCCGTGCTGCCTCCTTTAAGGGTTAATGCAGTTTCCTCCTATATCACGGGCATTATGACAGTAGTGGAACATTTTTACAGTAGTGCTTTAGCGATCAAAAACCTGTGTTACCAGGTGAGGTTATCCATCCATGTAGCAACAAACAGGACCACTCAGGAGTCTCCCCGCAAACCCCGTCCCGTTGTTTCCTGCTTGGACTTGCAGCACTCATGCAGCAATCGCATGTTCGCACTGGCAGTGCTGAGACACACCGTCACTTCACCCCCAGCCTGTTGCCTCTGGGGTCATGGACTGTTTTACACTAGTCTTGTTTTTAATTGTTTTGATGGGGGTTTGTGGGTATTCTAAAGGGCTTGTGTCACATATGCGAATGTTCCAGACTTATATTTCATTTTAAGATTTGTGTCATTACTGGCCTACTTATTTTTCTGAAGATGAGGATTCAGCTGCAGAAAAGTAGCAAAGGGTGACATATATCCTTTCTGGGGTCTGAGAGTAAATAAGTGATAATCTGTCTACACACGCAGCCTGACCCCTTGTATCTGTGTGCTTCTGAGTGTCCAGCCACAAAGCATCATTACATCATCCGAGAACAGTTTTATTCTTTAACAACCAGATTTCACAAATGTCGAGGATTGTATACAGCGTCAAAAACTGAGTCTGTCATGAGTATATCATGAATACATTGTATCTATGTCATATTTCACAAATATATCATAAATATCATGTATTCATGTTTGTTTTTGGCTTTTTTTCCCATCTGTGTCTTTTGCAATAAATGTTGAAACAAAACCTTGAATTGAATCCTGACCTTCAATTATACTGGTGTAAAATATGGGGTCATTGAAGAGGGAGTCACCAGGGGGCAGTAATGTGATACCAATGAAGAAGGTGTCAGTTTTAAAAAGAAAAAAGGAAGCTTCATCCATCCATCCATCTGCGAGTATCTAACTCAGCATCACCCGGAGCCAATGCACACTTCCAAGCACACTTTTATCTGGCTGTTAATTTCAAGTTCTTTAGCTACAGAGTAATATATTTAGACAAATGAGAAAAACGCACGAGGGGGCTATCCAGTGAAAAAAGAGGAAAGTGAGGGTAAGAAGTGCACTCTCATACACATGCATACGCTCTAACTGATGAACGTCTTTTCAGAAACAGCAATTTTATTAACGAAGGGAAGCAGGTGATAAACAGAGATAGTGCTCTATTAATTTAATAATTGCATTAATTAACATTCATTAAAAAGAAATTGATCAAGCAGAACTGGCATTACAACGTTTCATTATATATGCTAAATGACCTTGTATATTCACCCTCAACACATCATCACCATGGGAACACCATGCGACGCTGCAGCTTTTAAAGAGCCAGTGTGCTATATTATGAATTTCTACCCTGACAGAGGTTTAAAGCAATCAGCTAGACAAAAAACACGAGGGTACACTGAAATAGGGGGAGAGGAAGGTCTGTATAAAGGCAGTGAAATAGTGGAAAGGGAAGCTCTGGATATTGAGAGTGATAGAGATGAAGAGAAAGGTCTGAAACAGGCCAGTGAAATAGAGGAAAAGGAAGGTCTGGACCAGAGCAGTGAAATAGTGAAATAGGAAGGTCTGGACCAACGTGACGACAGGAAGAGGGAGGTCTGGACCAAGGCAGTGAAGTAGAGGAAGGTCTGGACCAGGGCAGCAAAATAGAGGAAGAGGAAGGTCTTCCCATGGGTTTGTGCTTTCAGGCAATAAAACAATATAGTGAAAAGGAGGAAGAGAAAGGTCTGGACTAAGGCAGTGTAATAGTGGTAGGTGGAAGGTCTGAACCAAGGCAGTGAAATAGAAGACGAGAAAGGTCTGAACCAAGGCAGTGAAATAGAAGAAGAGAAAGGTCTGGACCAAGGCAGTGAATTAGAGGAAGAGGAAGGTCTGGACTAAGGCAGTGAAATAGACGAAGAGAAAGGTTTGGACTAAGGCAGTGAAATAGAGGAAGAGAAAGGTCTGGATCAAGGCAGTGAAGTAGAGGAAGAGGAAGGTCTTCCCAAGGGTTTGTGCTTGCAGGCAATAAAACAATAAATTTTATAGCTTCCCTGGAGATGAGAAGAACCTGCCTTAAATATTAATAGTCTGGGACTGAGCGGCAGTCTGAGGCAGGGGGTGCAGACAGAGACCCAAACGGACTGTGAGATACAGACACGGGTTCGCTGGGGGGGTAATAAAAGCAGTGAGAGATGTGCAGCGGGCCCTGCCTCCTCTCTCTTTTACATTTCTAATTAAAAGAGATAAAGAATGGGGGAGTCCTCAGTCTCACAGCCATTTATTAGTTAAGGTTTTAGAGGAGGTTGTAAAACAGGAAACTAACGCCATTGATTTTGTCATTACCTCCCTATCCCAGAGATGGAGGGATATGCAGGTTCCCAGACAAAAGGAAGTGAAATGAGAGAGGATAAACAAGAGGAAAGGCTTCGCTCTTCAGAACAGCCCACACTGCCTGTGCATAAGGAAAAAACATTTCCGACTTCCTTCACAGCACCACAAATACGCAGAGTCTGACATTCACACATTTTATTACAGAAAACACTACACTGTGAGATATAGACGTATGAAATACATTTGGGGCTGAGGCATAACTGAGAGAAACAGAAAAATAGAAAATAGAATTTGAAAAACCATCAAATGAGGTGGAGCTTTGGCGTCTAGTGGGGGGGGGGGGGGGGATGCAGATGCACACAGGAAAGGTGCTCGAGAGAACAACACAGACCCAGGATCTCCCCCGCTGAGTGAGGTGAGCATCAGAGAGGAACCGGGCATGCAATCAGCCAACGGCAAGCATAAAGGGCCAAGAAGGTTAAAGTGTGATAAAGCAAACTAAAAATCCAAGGAGGATATAAAGAAATGATTCAAACATGCACTGAAATGTAATGACACAGTTTGACTTAATGAATAATACTGGACATGATCAGTTCACCATAACGGATGGACAGAGGCGTCCTGCCACAGAGAACCACACAACACGCTCCAATGCAGTCGCACCTCGGAGCACGCCATGATCCAAAAGTAACGCGTACGAGTGCAAAAACCAAAAGCAGCGCCGTGGGTCTGTGCGGCACTTTGCTGTGCGTGATAGAGCGTGAGCCCCAGGTGATCAGCTAGAGTAACAGAAAAACACTGCCTGGGTAACGAAAGGACAGGAGGAACTAATGAAAATGTCCCAGCAGAAAAACCCTCGACTGTAACCGCGCTGGTTTCACTGGTGCTGCCTACAGAAACACAAACGTGAAAACCGGGTGTGAAGTGCGTCAGTGAAGAAACGATTCTCCGACTCCGACTGAGAGTTTGTCCATTGCAGCGTCAGACTGAGGGCCACAATGTACAACCGGAGTTTGGGGGGCAGGGTCCATGTTCACGAGATACCGAGGGGGCGTCCAGACAGACTGCCCCCTTTCGAACATGTGCCTTTGTATTGCTAATGTCGACGTGATGTCGTCCCTTCAGATATGAATGGATTTCAAAAAGTAAATGAGCAGTGTGACAAAAAAAACAGGGCTTTGCTGATCAGTCTGAGGCGATAGAAAGTGCATGTCTGTACTGCTGGACTAATATCATTAAGCCTGTTGTGGTTTGCAAAGACACTCCGTTAAAGTGAAGTAAGGTGCTGCCTATTGCAGTAAATCAAACCATTTTTAAAACTGCAAACACACACACACACGCACACACACACACACACCAGAGAGATTAGGTATCTATGTCTTTGTGGGGACTCTCCATTTGTTTATATGGGCATTATCAGCTCCTACCCAGCCCTAACCTTAACTGAAAGTAACCAGAAAAAGATACAAGACTTTTGGCATTTTTAGTTTTTAGATTGCATTTACAGTTTTTATAAAATTAAGTTTCCCCTTGTGGTGACCAAAAATGTCCCCACAACATTAAAATAATAGGATTTTATCACAATGTGGGGACACTTGGTCCCCACAATGTAATATACACATGACCACACATACACACACACACACACACACACAGCCACACTCACACTGGCAATAAAACCATACCCTTATTCCTGTACTTTGCATTTCATGTGAATTATGCAGGTGGGGACCGGCTGTGCTCTCTGGATTTCTAAGTCACTGTGTATAAAACTGTGTAATGCACAGGATGTTGGGGAAAATAGGCTCCAGCACGGCTCCTGCACTTCCACGCACTACCAGAGGGGGGCGCCGGCAAAGTCACTGCGAAGGGAGAAACAGGGCAGAGGGTCAGGAAGAAGGACAGATGCATGAAGAAAGGAGGATCTGGGGGATGTGTTGAGGGAGAGAAAGGAAGCGACAGCTTTAATGGGGCAGAAAATTGGCTGATGCGGGTTCTGTGCAGCCATGATCAATCAGAGCAGCCTCACACTCTGTCCTCAACCATCACTCCCTCCCTCAAACCTCTAGACATCCCCCGAGTTCCCAATATCTCCATGTTTGCCCAAAAGAGAATGTGACTGTCGGTCTGAGGGTGTAAGAGTGGCTGGTACCTTGGAGCGGAGTCCCGCTGGTCCAGAGTGAGCGAGGTCGCCCCTTTTCTGGAACTCTGACCTCTTGATTGGGCTGTTTCTGACTGCGCTGCTTCTGATTGGGCCACTTCAGGCTCCTCCTCCTCATTTCAGAAACACAGCAGACAGGAAAGATCAGCACTGAGGCACATAGCATGGCTTTCTGACCAATGTCTGCTCGTGCTCTGTGTGAAAGCGTGTGCTGCGCTCCTCACCGAGTCCGAGCTCTGCGTAGCAATGTCGCTGCCAGGTTGCCGTGGGGATGAGAGAGGCGCTGGCTGGCTGATGACCACGGTCCCCCGGCACTGTTCCCGCGGCGAAGGGGGAGGTGTGCCCAAAAGCAGTGCCTCCGAAAGTGGAGCCTCGCACAGGCCGTAGGGGCCCAGGGGCGGGGGCAGGGGAGGGGGAGGGGGGCGGAGTCCGACCTCAAGGGCATCATCCTCGAAATCAGACACGGGGCTGTCAGGGCGACCTGAGGGCACAGAACAGCGTAGTGGGTCGGTGGGGCATGATAAGGCAGTTGGAGTCTAGGTAGGCAGGGCATGATGAGGTGGGCGGGGCATAAGGAAGTGGGCGGGGCACGATGACATGGGTGGGGCATGATGATATGGGCGGGGCATGATGAAATGGGTAGGGCATGATGGAATGGGCGGGGCATGATGTGGTGGGCGTGGCAGGATGAGGTGGGCGGGGCATGATGAGGTGGGCGGGCCAGAGCCCTCTGAACAGGTACACTCACTGTTGGAGGAGAAGGCCGCTTCACTCCACTTGGCATCGGCCACAGCATCAAGCCTCTGTTCAAGCTGCCGCATGTAGTCAAGCATCTCCTGTACACATGCATTGGTTTATGTTTATTTATTAAGCTCTTCTTGGATGTTCAACCCCGTATCTAAGTCGGTTATTGCAGCCAGTATCTGTGGCCAAGTACAATGCATGGGCTCCCCTTTACATTAGAGTAAAAGCCCCTAAATCTTATACATCTGTAGACCTGGGGGGTATTCCATGAAAGTAGCTAAATAAAGCCAGACTTACGCGAAAAAGTGAGACTCAAATTAGCGGCATC
>JABFEB020000038.1:1056950-1070638 GCA_019775895.2 Stomatorhinus ivindoensis | reverse complement strand
TGTATGCAGACACACATCCTCCATTGCGGCTCTGTCACTGTGCGTTTCTCACTGTATGCAGACACACATCCTCCATTCCGACTCTGTCACTGTGCGTTTCTCACTGCATGCAGACACACATCCTCCATTCCGGCTCTGTCACTGTGCGTTTCTCACTGCATGCTGACACACATCCTCCATTCCGGCTCGGTCACTGTGCGTTTCTCACTGCATGCAGACACACATCCTCCATTCCGGCTCTGTGGTTTCCTGTACCCTGCTACAGTCTCTCTCTCTTCCCAGCTCCACCTCCACCTTCTCTCTCTCCATCTTCTCCTCCTGGAGGCGCCTCTCCTTCTGTTGTAGCTCTTTGCTAAGTTTCTCCACCCGATCCTTCTCCAGCTGGAGGAGGGACAGATGATCTAGTCTGAGGACTCTGCCCACCTGCTACACATTACAGCATCCATGTTCTCCTTTGTTAGTTTAGCCAACGCCTCTGGGCTCCATAGCTCCTTCTTGAACAGGACACATCCCTTTGTCCATTCCTCCCCTGACTCCCCCAATCCCCCATGTCTGAGCATGGTGCCCTTACCCGGACACCCTGCTGCAGCGCCTCTCTCTCCTGGCCCCATGCGGCACGGCTCTCCCGGAGGGCCAGGCTGCTGTCAGCAAGCTGCAGGGTGAGCTGTGCGGCCTCCAGGCGGCTCTGGTCACGTCTGGCCGCCATAGCGGTGAGCTCTACTTTCAGGCCCTCAGCAGTGCCCTCGCTGGTAGCCAGACGCCCCTGCAGATCCTGCAGGTCTTTACGGGCTGCCACACACTCCTCCTGAGGGGAAAGAGTCATAGTTAGCCTCCAAATCTCTTCCACATTAGAGTATTGCTGAGTCTCTGACACATCACAGTGTCATGCTGAGTCTCTGACACATCACAGAGTCATGCTGAGTCTCTGACACATCGCAGTGTCATGCTGAGTCTCTGACACATCACAGAGTCATGCTGAGTCTCTGACACATCACAGAGTCATAGGATGCTTTTCCACTGCATCAGGCACCAAACATTTGGTACTAAAAATTCAGTTTCCCTTTTCCATTGATTTCCAGTCAGGCACCAGTACCTGAAGTACCAAAGCAGCTGTGGTACTTTTTCAGTACTTTGGGGAAGAAAATGTAAAGATGTTTATTGTTTATTGGTTATGCAAATATCCTGTTCCCAAACACAAAATACATCAGCTACACAAAAAAAGCGTAGTTATGAATTCAGAAAATAAATAATGATAAAGTAATAATGGATGAATGAACAAATGAAGAGACCTAAGCTCTAATTGTGATCTGGTTGGAATTATAGATTCAATGAGACATGGATGGCAGTACGTGGTACCTCAGAACTCAAATTTAGTCTGTTCAGAACTCTGGATCGAATCCTAAAAAGTTTGAGTTCTGATCGAATTTTCCCCACAAGAAATAATAGAAATCCAATTAATTGACAATTAATTAATTAATTAATTAATTAATAATTGGTTCCTGGCCCCAAAAAATTACACCTAAATATGTTTTTTTTAGCATTTAAACACAAAATGAACCGCATAAAACAAAAAAGCATATACTGTACTAAACACATCTAAGCATATTAATCTAAATTAATTTGTAAAGTAAAAAAATAATGTGTAAAGTTAAAAAAAAAAACTATGTGTCCTGCCCCGCTTCTTCCGTGTGCCACGCCCCCTCGTTAAATGTATTAATGGTTTATCATTAATATTAAAATAATGAATAAGAAATCTTTATTTTTAAATGTATTTTATTATACAATAATATTAATTGTTACTGTATATCATTGTCTAAATGTATTTTTACCGTCTAAATATATGTATTCAGCTAGTGTAAACATGCACGATGCTATCACAGCAAATGCGAGGCTGTGACTGAAGCGTTACCCTTTGTTTCCACTGAGAGACGTGCCTCGTGACTAATTTCCCCGCGCGTACCAGTTATCTTAGGTCGGCGTTCGCGGTTTGACTTCTGAGATTCAGATCGAGGTCTAGGTAATTTTTTTCAAACTGGTTGGTTCGGCATTTAAGAAATTCGAGTTCTAATGAGTTCAAGAACTGAGGTACCACTGTATTTGCTGTAATATACTAGAGTAGTGCGATATTAGAAATTTTTCAAATACCGCCATGTGATTCTGTTACAATAATATTATAATATTACAATAATTATAGGGATATTTGCAAAGCAAAAAAGGAGTTACAAATAAATTTCTCACAAACCCATCCAGGAATAATTTAAACAGCAAGGATGAAAATGATTTTGATTGGTGAGCTCAAGGCGAAAGCACCAGAGATCAACTTCAAATTGATTTTTTAAACATATACTAGATAATCTTGAAAGGGAACATTCATTCAAATTACAAAGCTTGCTAAGTATTACAGAATAAAAATGTTTTAGCAAAACTTAACCGTGCCCCCCCCCCACACTATAATGTCTGGACAGCATGAAAGTATGAAAAAGCCTGATATCAACCCAGCTGGCTATTGCAGTCCCCGCAATGTCCCTACATGTGTTTAACATGGCATTTATTTTGCACATCACCCAGCCCTACAATATACTACAGCCATTTCACCCACACCCACATCACCCAGCCCTACAGCCATTTCACCCACACCCACATCACCCTAACCCTACAGCCATTTCTCAAATTCAGTACAAAACATCCTGCCTCGTGTTGTGATGATGTCTTTCAGCACCAGTGCCAAACTACTGAAGTACTAAAAGTGTGGTACCTGGTGCAGCGGAAAAATGCTCATCGTGATTCCTCAGGCACATAAGAAAGTCATGCTGAGTCCTGATCAGACACGTCAGAGATTCCCCCGCCCCCCCCCCCGGCCTCTGACCTCCTTCCTCTGCGCAGCCTGCAGCTTGCCGCTCAGCGTGCTGATGGTGCCTCTTAGCTGCACCACCTGCGTGTCCCTCTGCGCCAGCAAGACCCGCAGCTCCTGAAAGTCGCTCCCCAGGGTGCGCAGATCTGCCTCCGACTGCTCCAGCTGGGCCTGGGGGGAGGGGCGGGGAGGATGTGCTGAAGGTTCTGGGTGAATCATGCGGCATGCAGGACATGCGGGCGGGAGGAGGGAGGGGGGTCCCAACCTTCAGGCACTGCATCTCCTCATCTTCATCCCTCTTCTGTGCCGTTAGGTTCTGCATGCGCTCCCTCATCCTGCAGATGGATGGAGCCGGTTAGCTGGCTGCCATGCCGCACGGTACCATGTGGGGGGGCGGCATGCGCAGCGTGTTGGGGGGAGGGGGGGGCCGCGGCTCTCACCTGTCCAGCTCGGCTTCCTTCTCCAAGCCCCTGAGCATGACGCTCCTCGCCTGCTCCTCCACCTCCAGAATCCTCTTCTGACTCTCTGCTTTGTCCACCATCAGACCCTCACATTCTGTAGATATCACCTGGGGGGGGGGCAGACGGATGCAGTTTAAAGCCCCCTAATGGCTCACAGCGCAGCTGCCTCCCCCAGGTGTGGGCCTTTCCTCCTCACCTCCCGCTCCTTCTCCAACTCCTCCACCTTCTCCTTTGTCCGTGTCAGCCTTTCCTTCAGCTCCGCCACACTGCCCTCCAGCTCCACACTGGCCAGGTCACTCTGCATCTCCACCCGCTCCCTCAGCTCCCTCTCCACCTCCCGGCTGTGCTCCGCGGCATCCCGGGCCCGCAGCAGCTCGGAGCGCTCCCGCAGGAGATCCTCCAGCCGGCCCTTTCCCCCGGAGGAGGAGAACAGATCCAATTTACTGCTTGAGCGATTCCTAGACACCTGTAGCAGCTCACTTCCATTCGTCCTCCCCCAAATCCCCTGCCTGTGGCTTTTATTACCCCCCATTTACTGCTGTGCCCCCTCCCCACCCTCCCCAGCCGCCCCCTCACCTGCAGCAGCTCGGCCCGCGGCACCACCAGCAGCAGGTCTGCTCCCCCGTCCTCGCCAGACTCCTCCTGCTCCAGGGTGACCAGGTCTTCCAGTGGTTTGGGGGCACAGAACGTGAACGGCGAGCTGCGGGCACACACCTCCCCCTTCCCATCGATGTACACAAACTGGAAGGGGTCTGTCCCAGGGCGGGGCAGGTAAGACGCTGGAGGTGGGATAGTGAGAGTTAGAATGGTGACAAAAACCATCTACAGGCAGGTCGGTCTGACTGTAATCTAGCAGGAAACACAGTTAAGTACCTTTTCCGATTACCTTTAGTAATCAAGCCTTATCTTTACTTAGAGACGTTTATCGGTGTTAAGGTGAGGCACATGGCACACTGACATATTGCTGTGTTGGGTTCTCTTCCCGGCACCGATTGCCCTGTCCTGACTGACAAACGGCTTGTGTTCCCCTCTGTGACTTACAGCTTCATTAACTGAACTTTGAACAATAGTTCCTGGGCCGCGTTTTCACAAGGTCGTTAAGACCGCAGGCTTCGCTGTCTAATTAGTCTCGCCGTAACAGTAGGGCTTCCATCCTCTACCTGTTCCTCTGACTACTTCTGTCCTTCTCTTTCTGCTTTTAATCGTTCAGTCAGACCCCGTCACTGACGAATTCCATTTATCATCTGACAAAGGCACATTAATCCGGACGCGCGGAGGAGCGGCGAACGACTCGCACTGCATATAAAGTCGCCGGCCACCTTTACCACATGCCATCTAATGATGTCCCACAGGAAACCTGCTCCGAGTCAAGAACCATTTTAACGAGCCCTGCACAGACCCCTCGATGGAGAGCAAAATCTAAAACCACTCAATCAGCGTGGAGCCAGAGTCCCGTGGTGCTCTAACCCAGGTAGCGCCTTCAGCCCTGGAGCGAAGCAAAGCAGTACCTTGGAAATGCACACAGCAGTTCACAGCCGACCCCGCCTGGTACCCAGCCGGAGCCAGGGCCCAGACAAACGTGTGGTAGTCCCTCACCGACGACCAGCCCACCTGCAGGAGGTGCAGGGACACTGTCAGCCTCATGAGCCAAATTTGCCATTACAGTAATGCCTCCACACTGAACAGGCCAGCACATAATGCCATCCTCTTCGCACTTTTATTTATTTAGTAAATGCTTTTATCCAAAGCAATACATTTCATTGAGGAAATAGGGTCAATTCCTGGAACTTCCTGGGATTTGAACCGGCGACCTTCTGATCAAAGGCCCACCATGTCGAGCCAAACAGCATCTTTTTTTCTTGACATTTGAGCGAGCCAGCATCCATACCTTAAAAAGCCCGACCCAGTCACTGCTGTTCCAGACATGCTGGGCCCCTAAGCTGTAATGGCACTCGACTCGGCTTTGGGGAAAGTAGGTGCACCCCACGTTCCTGAACTCCACCTTCCGGGTCCCCTCCATGGTGAGGATGCAACCTGAGCCCGGCTACTTCCAGCTGCGTGAGGGAGGAAGGGGAGAAATAAACACAGTCATTCACACAACAGACGTGCCATCCCCGCAAGCAAACACACACTCGGCGATCAAACGGCAAGACAATTAATGCAGCAACATGAAGACGGGAGCAGATCAAAGGAAACCAATAACGACAGATGTGTGAAAGGGTGGTGCTGGGGACCTGAGCACTTTCAAAGGCATCTTCTGCCCATTTTGTGCTTCTTCCAAAATTTCCACACCTCCCCAGCTGACAACTTTTACCATCTAGCACCAAACGCACTCCACACACGAACCTGAACAAGGATTACCAAAAATAAAGACAAAAATTCAACCCATGGGAGTTATTCTTACACAAAAGTGTTCTGAGGGCAGAACAAAATATGACTGGTTCAGAGAGATAACCAATAAGATTGTAGTGGAGGTGGGTCCAAGCAACTAGATCAGCAATCAGATGTCTTTGTCCCACCTACTCTAGTTGCTTGGACCCTCCTCCTCTACAATCTTATTGGTTATCTCTCTGAACCAATCATTTTTTGTTCTGCCCTCAGAATATTTTGTGTGTATGTAAAAGTCTCACAAGCAAAAATTCCACTTTCCAGTTTTTGTGCATCCGACTTAAATTGTCAGTGCTGAACATCCAACAGGGGGAGCTGTGGGCAATTCCCAACGGCTGGAGCAGCCAAATGATGAAGGCACATTTCAGTCTCACTAACCGCTTACTGGCTAACGGCTAACACTTTTGGGGTCGATGACTATCACGGCAGAGGGAAGGTACCATACCTCTGCTCACACTGTAACTCATCTATAATGTCATTTCATACATTTGTTCAAAAAAGAAACAAAACAGCCAAAAAGATAATGCAGGACAGCAGGGAATTTGTTTACTGTCAACAAAAGGTGAAATAATATATCTTCATACACACGTTCATCAATCCTGAGTAAAAGACCAGTCTGATTCAGTAACGAGCTCAGATTCAAGTTATGATTAATAAAAAGCACTATAGTATTGAGGCTTGCAGTTGATGGTTATGTTTTCTGGTCTCATGGTGATCAAAGCACTCACGGATTCAGGTAACTGAAGTTTTTATTTATATTAACTTTGTTTCATGGTGCTCAGTTACTCTGGGCTGATGACAGCACAGAAGCGGCTAGGTGTCCATATGCAGCCCATCAGGAGGGAAACAACAGATGGGAAATGGGTGAAAGGTAAAGTGTTGGGAAACACTCCCAGGAGTGCAGGGGTGTTTTTTTCTGAGAAGGAGTAAGGGGGGATGCTGCAACTTGAGAAGATCATCTAGCTTCTGCCATATGACCGAGAAGCCACGTCTGTCATAAACAGATCGGCCCCAAACACCAGCCCGCGGATGACGGGCCGCTACGTTACAACAGAGATCACATGGGCCACAGCTAAATCAGTAATACGAAGTTTTAATCATACAGCCTAAAGGCATTTAAAAACGGATACGTGGACATTATTCTTGAATGATATTTCTGGGCCCTATCTGCCATGATGACCTTGATAAACACACTTATGTGTGGGAAGCTCGGTATGACGGGGGGAGATGCTGCCCGGTCACTCTACCGGGAAGACTGAGCAGCGCCAGCACAGTCTTTATAATTGTTACATGACGTTGTTATAGGAAAATGCCACCGGTACCCTCACTTATCAACGCGCATCAACGACCAGTCCTATTCCGCACCGGCGGGACGGTACGAAGCTAGAATCTGCCTGCGGTCTCCGCAAATCCTACGCCAACCAACAGCAATCTCTGAGATGCATAAGACCTTATATAACCTCACTGCAGCTTATTACAAAATTCATACAACCAATGTTAACAAGATCACGAAATACTCACCCGTCGTAGACAGACTTATAAACCAACTAAAAGTGAAATAATTCAACACTATAAATGATCCTTTGTTTCTGGGTTTCTTCAGAATAACAAAAAATTAGCAGATCTCGTCCTCAAAGTATCACTTGCTCCAACTCAGCGCCTATAACAACAATAACAAAAACACTGATATGACGGCACTGTGCGTTTCACAAAGAATGGGAAATGTAGTTTTAAATTAGCCGTAGGACGTATATAATATCCCTATAAAGACTACAGTTTCCAAGTAAGGCAAAAGGCCGGAAGCAGAATGCTGTGTCTGGCCCTGACGTGTCTGGGGTATGGAGTGTGATTTGTGCATTTATTGCGTACGTAAACTCCGAATTAATGTTACTCACGCCGGATGAAGTTTAATACAAACGTGATGTTCTCCTTCTCAGAGAACGAACTTAACCACTTTAGCAGCTGCGAACAATAAAATAATGCAATTTTTTTTTAAATACACCATCGTCATCATAAATTACAGTTATAAAAAACATGTCCTTAAATGTCAAAAACAAAAATCAGCTTTAAATTCGAATCAAAAAATCAAAACAGACATGACCTTGGTAAACAGCGTGTCGGGTTGCAGCTGACGGTCGGTAACCTGAGACCGGAGAGTGGTGGGCCGCCGGATTTCATCATTAACGCGGCACCCAGTGTCTGCGTCTCTATGTCTCTGTTGTGTTATTCAGACCTTAACGTGTCTCTGTTTTGCAATTTTTTTCATTGTCAGTTGTGTGTTTTTAAAAGACCAGTGAATGTATGTCTGTTATTCAAAGAACAATGCGTCCACATCTGTTTTTCATACGACAGCGTGGATCCCTGTTCAAACGGCAAAGGGCTTCTGCCTTATTCGGTATGCTTACAGCCATTAATTTTATACTTATCACTGTGGCTAGATGAATGAATATTCAGAGTACTTCTTGTTTTTTTTCTTTGCTTTGCAATGCGTGCACCCTAAACGTTTGTATTTTCCCAAATTATATTTTCTCATGTGGCCACCAGATGGCGCTGCGCTTAAATCTTTGCTTGACACCCGGTAATAAAAGATTTGCGGCATGGCAACAATGTGAATCTTCGAGAAGTGTGGTGGTGCTCTTCGGCTCTGCTGGTGTTGATTTAGTGCATACACAGTTCGGATAATGCTGTGTAGGGCCTTTCCATTTTCCTGTTGTTGATAAAAGTGCATCTGGCCCGTTCCTTGTCCGTCCTGATCTGAAACTCATTACTCATTAATCAATTGATATTTTATGTCATACCTCACTGTAACTCAACAGGTCAGCGGTCTGACAATAGTATTAAAACCTATACAGCTCCAGTGTCAAATTCCATAGATTGTTTCATGTTTACCACCTACAGCTTTGCTTTAATCTGTTGTTGTATGGAGATTGTAAATACTTGGAGGACCAGCCGTTGTTTTCATTGAAGTTTGGCTTCAGTCATAGCTTTTGGTCATTATATTAATCTGAAATGTCAATTACATACTTTTACAACTGTAGAGACAAAATGGCTGGATCATCTGTGCACAATAAGTTTCAGAGCTAAAGTTCACCGTTTAATTGTTTGTGGTTTTTGTAATTGACTCATTTCTTATTTGTTTCTATGTTCCTTAGGATGCCACGGATTGGCCATTTGTAATGCTTGAACTTTCCAGTTTAGGTTTGTAAGGTTTTGCCCAATGCCTGCTTCGTGTTTTGGTTTCTGTGGCCAGTTACTAAACACATAGTGGAATGTGTCTCCTTTCCATGAACTGGAACTAAGAATCTCAGATGTATTTTTGTAAGAGAACAGCAAGAATGACCAAGACCCTGCTTCGCGCAGTTCACAAAATGACTTAAATACCAAATGAAAGTCAGAAATACACATTCTTGGCAAAGGCTGGCTTACAGCTTTCCTGGCCAAAGAAATCTGCGTGACAGAATGGTGTCTGTCTCTATATGCACGCGTGCATCTCTGCCATCTCTGCGTGTAGCTTTATTTTTATTAATAAGACTAATGCGTTACACTTATGAGCAACCCATTCTCCAAACATCAGGGAAAGGCACACTGACCTATTGAATAGACCAAGGTGTAGGTAGGAACTTATATTCTGCTACCTTAATCTCCAGCCTGACTGATATCACTGCTGCATGCTCTATTGACCAGGCTGCTGTTGAAATATGTAGATGTTTCCCAGAATGCTTACCCCACACTCAATGCAGCTCTAAGCTAAAATTCAGCATTAATCACAGCATGGCCTGATAATATTGCATCTTCAATAAATATACGGTGTAACAAATTTCAGCAAAGCTTTTTAATTTTGAGCAGTTTACAGACTGTATGTTTTTTCAACCGTAACCTGACATGTAAAGCAGCAGTTTGTGCATGTTTTAATGGACAGAATTGTGCGAACCGGCCTTCTTACAGAAGGGGTCATACGTGAACAGGAATCTCTGATCCATACCCACCGGACGGAAGTGTGGCATGAATGCTAATGCTGTTATGCTATCAGACCTGCATGTTTCAGGAAATGCATATTTTTGATAGATAGACCGACTGAGTGAAGTGCTTTATTTATCCCAGGTAGGCCACAGCAGCAAACACTGCAAGGAAGAAAGAGCTATGCAGACGTGGAGAAGCAGACGCTGATACTGAAGTATAAGAGTGGACAGGAGGTTGAGTGGCACTGCTGCTTTAAGTAATCATGGATCCAACCTGAGTCAGAGGGGTGACCAGGTACAGCTGGCTGCAGCTTCTGGAGGAGGCATCATACAGTCTTAAGGCCAATGGGAGAAGGTGGGAGGGGCTTTGTGGTGGGAGGAGCCAAAGGCTAAAGAGTCCTGCAGGTATAGCAGCATGAAGGCTATGGCTGCTGTTGGTGACAGTGGCTGCTACTTCACCCATAATCCTCCGTTCAGCAGCAGGCTGTCCAGGTGTAGCTCTATAGCAGAGACAGCCTTTCTCACCGCTTTATTCAGTTTCCTTTTGACAATGTTGTTCCCCACAGCATGATTAAATACATGTATCGACTTTATTCACTTCATCTTGATTGATGAAAATGAGGCTGGATGGTGTCGAAAGCCTTGGAAAGCAGGGAGTCCACGACCTCCAGAACATCCACATCAAGCGATATGGATCCAAGCCCAGGAAGATCATCTGAGACCCCGGTCAGCCCAACAATGGCCTCTGCTCTGTGCTGAGATCAGGGAAATGTCACCACTGCCTGAAAGGCAGCACAGCAAAGTCGAGGAACAGCTGATTCTGCAGTCAGTTTGGGGCCTCCATGAGTTGAGTGTCTACGACCCACACTTAACATCAGCCTGCTCACCATGCACACATCCAGCCCCATATCTACTGCCATAGCGCAGCTCATGTGTAGAAATGCTGACTCACTCCTTAGACTCTTTGCATACCACCTGATACCCTACTACTCCAATGTACACTGTGCATGGCCATATTTGATCATTGTGTATTGTTTGATTGGTAACACTTTAGTTGAGGGGACACAATGTAGCAGCACCCCCTTACTTAATGCATTAATTAACCAGAAACTAAGTGTTAGTTACATACTGATCCCATGTTCGTTTATGATTAATCAGTTGTTATGGTTCATGCATTTCATGCAGTTACTATATTTGTACTTCAGTAGTAACTGATGTACTAAGTTACTTGTGCCTCTTCGAGCAGAGTGTTACCATCCATCCTCGTAACTGTTTAATCCCAACTGGGGTCGCAGGAGCCTATCCCAGGAATAAAGGGCATAGGTGGGAACCAACCCTCGGCAGTCACCAACACACCACAGAGCAAATTTAGACTTGCCAATCAACCTGCCCTGCTCACTTTTGGACTGTGGGAGGAAACCGAAGCCTCCGGCGGAAGCCCACACAAACACGGGGAGAGCGTGTGAACGGCACACAGAAAGGACCCGTGGCCCAACCTGGGACCTTCTTGCTGTTAGGCAGCAGTGCTAACCACTGCACCACCGTGCCACCCCGCAAAGTGTTACCATTTAATGTCTTGTTGCTTGATACTTGTATCTCCTGCCAGCAAAGTCTCGCAGTTACGCAAACAAGCACTATACAGAAGCTCCTCTACTCATGAACTTTCAGACATATGAACGAAGAGGACTGTAAGTCCAAATTGTGTTCATTGGGCTCCCGTTTCCTGTCCACAACATCAATTTTTTTTTCTGGGCATCAATTCCACCCAGCACGACTTCTGGCCGCTACTCCCGCCGCGCAGCAGTATAGTGTGCATACTCCCAGCATCCTAGTTCTTTGTACTTGAGTATACCCTTAAAATGATGTTGTATCACAACTTACAAACACTTTAAGTCACGAACGGCCGTTCAGAACGTATCTCATTTGTAAGTAGAGGAGTGTCTGCATTGCATATTGTGCTGAATATATGACTATATGTGACAAATCGATGACTCTGTGCTCAGCTAACTGCTGAAGGTCCCAGTGGACCTTTGCTGAAACTGTACCATGCTGCCATAACACACACGCACACACACATATAAAATATATCTGCATACCATTAAGGGGCGGCATGGTGGTGCACTGGTTAGCTATGTTACCTCACACCTCTGGGTCTTGGGTTTGTGTCTCCACCAGCGCTCCATGTGTGTGGAGTTTGCATGTTCTCCCCACGTCATTGTGGGGTTTCCTCCAGGCCCTCCGGTTTCCCACCACAGTCCAAAAGCTTTGCTGAGGCTGTTTGACGTTATCAGATTGCCCATAGGTGTGCTTGTGTGACTGAATGGAGTGTGCCCTGTGATGGGTTGGCACCCCATCCTGGGTTGTTCCCAGCTTTGTGCCTGTAGCCTTTGGGATAGAGAGAAAATGGATGGATGTTAACTGATGGTAGCATATATGCTGGTAAAAATACAAGCAAACTGGGGTGTGTCTGCCACATTATCTGCTAAAATCTGAGTTATTCTCAAACTGTGGATATAAGGCAGTATGACGTGCTGGGGGGCTTCTGCATTGCTGATGCAGACACCCCAAGCCCACTAAACACTACTGCCTTTCATGTTATTGGTCCATTTTTGATGGAACCCTTCTCTGTAATTGTGATTCAGTAAAAAAAATAAAATATTAATAATTAATAAAAAATCACAAACATGCTGCCAGTTTTAATTTGACTATCTCGTGATTTATGACCTGGACGTCTTGGTGTAGTGGAAATTCCTTGAGTGATTATGGTTCACGGCCGTCCAGCTATGTCAGTATATTATCATATTGGCAGTATTAACTAACTGCATTGTTAACATCTCTCCCGTGTGGCATTTTTATTAATATTATTGAAGCCACGTTTAGACGCAAATGAAAGGAGATCCAGACCTGACAGCCTCCATTCAGCTTGATGACAAGATAAGTAGGACATCCTACAACTACTGTGCTGGTTACAATTACAATTACAATTAGAATTTCAATGAGCTTTATTAATCCCACAGGGAAATTCTAGTGCATTCAGCAGCGAACATACAGAGCACAAACAAACATTCTGTGGAGAAGACAAGGTGCGAGGCAGTATACAAAGTGCATACAAAACAAGAAACAATTACATGCAACGTGCAAACAGATTTAAAGATACACAGAAATAGAACCCTGAGAAACAGGATAATACAGATATTAATGAAATGAATATTAAGACGGGAAACGGTAATCCATAAATAAATTAGTGGAGGTAATGTGCCAGAAACAGATAGCACCAGGTAATATTACTGCAAGATGAGCTGCTTCCTGACATGTTATGGCTGCGGATGGGGCTGGCATGCAAGGTGGGGCCGCTGTGGTGACTGATGACAGACACGGCCCCCAGCAGCGTTTTCTAGGAATGGTTAAATGTGTTCAAGGATAGCGCCCCCTGAGTAAATGGGCTGAATTGTTCATAATATTGTCCAGTTTTGCCAATATCCTCTTCTTTTGCTGCTGCCTCCTGTGTCCGGAGTAAGTCCTGCGACGGTGACGACATTCCTGGTGAGCTGGACAAGGTGTTTGGCATCGCCTGCAGGTCCCAGCGTAGAAAAGCACGCTGGCCGCTGCCGACTGGTAAAACGTGCTCGGCAGCTTGACACACACATAAAAAGACCTGAAGCTCCTTAGAAAGTTGGACCAGCATGCATTTAGAGCCTTGGGCTGGCTAATAAAGGGTATGCACATGATGTCACTGCAGGGGGAAGGCACTGCGCTCACGCTGAGTGGCAGCATTAGCGTTCAGCTTGAATGTCGCAAAAACACGTTTAAAATGGGAATGAGCTAGCTGTCGTGCCGTTGGTTGTACAATCGATTTAACAAGAATTCTGAGATTTCTTTTTACAGACTACCGAAAACTAAAAAAGGGAGATGTAAATGGATCTCTGTAATCCACAGAAACAGCTGGAATCCAGGGGCCTCATTTATCAACAGTTCGTAGAAACTGTCCTAAATTCTATCCTACGAATGAAATTTAGAATGTTCATACGT
>JABFEB020000038.1:1009610-1020048 GCA_019775895.2 Stomatorhinus ivindoensis | reverse complement strand
AGATAGATAGATAGATAGATAGATAGATAGATAGATAGATAGATAGATAGATAGATAGATAGATAGATAGATCATAGGTTATACTTGAAAGTTCAAATCCGTTACATTACACAATATGCAATAACAAAAAATCTTTCCGTCCGCACGTGCGTATTCGTGCGATTATTTGGATTCTTACAATGAACTGTAATTGACAGAATTGATTATTTGTTTTCTATCGGTATGACTCTCGTTTTCGTATAATTCATCTACAAATCATTAATACGTTTCCAGTAGTCTATGTTCAGTTAACAGTTCAGCCGATTGATATGGATCGCATGGAATATGTGCATATTTCCCTGGCAGGTAGCCAACTTGTCAGTCGTCAATGGCAAGCATAATGTGTCACACAACCACAGTTCCATCTTTTAAAAACCTTAAGAAGTATGTGCTCAACCAATAAGTATATTTACCTCATCAGCGACGCAATGCAGCCGCTAGATCGTCCAGTCTGCCTCTGAGTAAAAAGTGAGAATACCCATGTATGAACAATAATTCTGAAATATCTCGGTATGTTACACAGAAATAGTTAATAACCTTCGCAAAAAATGTTTTGACTTAGACAAGAAAGAGGATGGAATGTAACAACAAGCTATGGGCTAAAACGTTCTAATTAATGGCTCTCACTTTTGTTGAGCTGTCTGGACAGATGTAGTGACCGCCTCTTTTAACTTGAACTTGGACTTCCGACGCGACAGGTCTGTAAGCTCAGGCCGTTTCCCCGATGTTTAACTTGCGTTATCGTAGAAAATATATACGCTGTACGCTATATGTATGTGTTTTGCCACTTACTCTTAATATTATAAGAAGGTATAGGCTTTTGTCTTATGATATTTACCTTTTTTTGTAATTAATGTCGCAATTTGAAATAGAACAAACATATTCATGCATCGCAAAAAAACAATTTAAGCAAATAATAATAATAATAATAAAGGATTGAAATGTATTTGATGGTGTTTACTTAGTCTGTATCTGAATCAAACCTATTTATCCAATATTTTTCATTCTGGCTTCCAGCTGTGCCGCCACTGGTTAAAACCTAACCAAGCAAAACACGTATCTGTATGTCTGGCTACATTGGAAATAGGTCAAATATAAAGTATAGATATAATATTTTACACACTTCAAATAGACTTACCTGGTCCTATTTCCATCATTACTACATTTTTACTTATACTTTTTTGTTTTCAGTTGTTGGGTTTGTGTACAATATATACTTATTTTAAAAAATATGTATTTTTCATTTGGATTATTTGAATGACTTACGTTGTTCTCTGTCATAACATGTGAAGTCTAGTCTAATTTTAAAACCGGTCTTTTGGCTGATATAAGAATGCTAACGAATATGTAATAATCCAAACAGAGAGGTAACCCTACTATATTTTATTAAAACTGCACTGCTTTGTAAGATGGCGGCGACAGCATTTGTTAGTTCATGTATTATTTCGATTTTCTTCGCCAGACATATTTTATATTTATTTTAGGGTCGTGGGAATGAGAGACAATGATATTCGCAAGCTTTCACCCTTATTTTATACAAAACATCAGCATAACAGTCCTAACCATGGGAAGATATATAAAAAGATATATGAAGATATATGGAAAACCTTCTTTCACATAATACTTTGGAAATATGAAGTAAACACGCTTATAAATAATTTCGTCGCTTTATAAATTCCTATGCGGTCTGATGATGAACTGGGTATACAGGTCTTTGTCAATACACTCGTCAGGAAACAGAATAACGGTTAATATACAAAAGGACGACAAAAATACTACTCTCCCGGTCTCGCATCTCCAACATAGTGTCCCAAATTACAGGTTTTCAACTATAGCTGAAAACCTATTCAAATAATCTTAGTTTGTCTGCAGCAATAACTGATTCTGTCACCGATTTGTGCTGTTACCGAAGCCAAAAGCTGCAGTTTTTTTTTTTGCTTTGACTTACTGAAATCGCAGTTTGAGTCGCTGTGGTCCGGTTCTCTCCTGCTCCGTCTCTCGTCGGTTTTGTTTCAGGTCGAACATTAGTTTCTATATCTGCTCATTTCAAAGTTCACTGTAACATAATTATTCACATGGAACTGTACAACAGCAAGAGTTCAAAAGTGACACTGTTATTTCATTTAAAAAATCCCTCTCATACATCTATGTTAAACAAAAGTTTTGCTGTGTTCGATGACAACACAAGCATAAGGTTGAACAAACGTGGCAAAGAACTGCCATCAATTCTGAGATCAAATTTTAGACTGCTACATTTAAGATAATTATTAAATTCATTCAATGTATATTCTCAAGCTAAACTCATTTTAGTATTGGGTTTTCCCAATTAATGATTTGCTTGTGCTCACTTTTACTAGTAAATTAAACAGATAAGGAACGAATACTGTACAGACAATGTCTAATTGTTTATGTCTATACCAATACCTATACCATAGTGGCGAAAATTGTGGAAACACTACCAATTTTTAGAGATTGCAAAACTTTATTCCACTTACTCCAGTCACTTATTTAAAAGTCTAGTGTATGATATTTCTAAACATTCTTTGATTATTTATAAACATTACCTCCAATATTTGTGTGGTTATTTTTAAAGCGTAATGGCAATAATGGTATGTGTTTTCACAATTTTGACCAGTAGTGTTTAACTCGGATTACTGCATAACAAAGCAAAGGATTTATTTCTACCGGGCTTCTGATGTGTGTCTGTATTTTCTGACACAGCCGGACCTCTTTGTTTCACACTAGGTGCACAATAGAGTACATACACAGAATCAATTGTTTCCAATAATCTTTTAAACGAGACAATGGCGGAAAATTAACCCTAAAACGCGGGTTGTAGATAATCAGATGAAGCGCTGTCACAAACAAATTTTGTTTTCTGAATTTAGCATTATTTACTAATTTAGCCAGTTTTAGCCAGTTTTATCATTATTGCCAATGTTATTCTTTAACAATATATTTCTGTGATAAAAACATGCAGGATTAACAAAACTCGGAATTGAAGCAGTTCCTGTTTTTAGCTACTACGCAGACGAACGCAATCTTTCAGACAAACACACACGTACCCATGAATGCACGCACACATACGCACATTCATGTCTTTTTATTCATGCCTTTTCTATGGACCATCCGTTCAGTTCTGCCCTCCCAGCTTCATCTGGCGCATCCTTGGGCTATAGTTACCCATTTGGAAGCCCTTATTTCGCCTGCAGATTGTATCACTCACACAACTTGCAAAACTCTAATCCCAACAGTGACAAACTTAACCCTTACCCAGCCGCAAAATTAACCATAAGTAAAAAAAAAAACTGCAAGAGTTTTAACATTTTCAGTTTTTTGATTGCAATCAGATATTTTTAAGAAATTGAGTTTTCACTTATGGGGGCGAGAAAAATGGACCTCACAACGTCAAAATAGCAGGATTTTATCACATTGTGGGGAGAACCCAACCCGCCCCTGCCCCCCCCCCACACACTCAGACATATACACACACACGATCTTCACCCGATCTCCTCATTCCATTGAATAGTTTTTTATAGCTTTAAATATTTGCACCCTCAAAACAACCACATGTGAACCAACAACGCCTTTGCATCTTCTTTAGTTTAATTCAAGATATATTGACAGAGAGATACGAATGTTCTTGGCTATTGACTTGTCTAGAACCCACTATCTCGTATCCAGGGCAAGATAACTTTGTCAGCAAACATACAGAATGAAAGGAAAAACTTAAAAAGAAGTAAAATTCCACTCATTAAGTCTATCCAAATAAAACGGTAATTCCAGAGGGCGAAGTTTCTTCTTGGTGGGTATTGCTGCGAACATAACGCTAGGCATATATGAAGTCGACTAAATAGCCACCTTTTAATTAAGAGATATGAGTATTAAAATGATAGTGTTCGCCAATATTAAATCTGTTATCAGTTAAATATTACTAATGAATTGATAGACAGACAGACAGACGGACATGCATAACATGCATATTTACATGCAAACGCATACACACTGATACATAGCTGAGATTTAGATATTCGAATATATGTCATAATGAAATGTAGCAAAATTCAGTGAATTTGTGAAAGTTATGTACATTCAGACTGTATATTCCAATAAAATATTTAGGGGCTCCTGATAATTTAATTTAAAATAACGGTGTACGCATTTGAAACAAACATACGAGGCGTGTTTTTGACTTCACAGTGTCCTGTTTTGCAGAATCGGCATTAAGTAGACGTCTACTTAAGCTCAAATTGTAAATAACTTGTTAATATCTGCGAATAAACAATTATAATCAAAAACATTTTTAAATCGTGTGCATATGTACACATTGCTTCTGGTTTTTTTCGAAATTCGTCTTTATGCTCTCCTTGGTACAACCCGTGAAAATGTGCATTGTCTGCATCTGTGTTAAACTCGGTAAAAAATAATTAGCCTTTCGACTGAAATCCTCCAAACTTTATCAGAGGAAAATCGAGGGTAATTTTAATCTTCAGTTTAACCTCTTGACTGTCCTGTAATCGGCATGTTCAAATATTCATAATTCTACTTAATTTATCAGTAGAATAGGGGTGACAGGGAAAGTACGCCGAAGACAGTGCTATTTTACGTTAAATTGTAAATGCATTTTTAAATTTAGGTCCCATATCTTTAAATAACATAATTGGAAAAAATTGCAGCCGCTTTGAATTTAAAGTAATGTTATTAATTCAACATCTGATTGTGGTATTTTCCCTCTGCATAAAATACAATTGAAGTACAACTGAAGGCTAGTATATTTCTGCAATGTAGACGCCCTTAAACTCATGTATTACTTCCTGTTCAGGCTTGATTGTGTTACCTTGTGTCTTTTTTTAAGCCATATGTATCTTTCTTAACTGCAATGCATTTGCACGTAAACCCGAACGTGCTGGTGTGAAGTTCATTCTCTTCTGTCTAGACTATGATTACGACCCCGTTTTCCCGCGTTTTACCTTGACCTTGGACTTCCCAGAATCTGCCTTTTGTACAAGATTCCTAAATGTTACAGTCGTCAGCAAAGAACCTAATTTCAAATTCAATGCAGAAAATATACGCTAATATGTACTATTCAAATTTTAGTACTTTATTAAAGAATTCTGTAGTATGGATATTCAGTTATACCATAATCATTTAAAACAGAATTTGAAAAGACTCTCGTAATAAACGACCGTCCAACTATGTGTGCAACTCAGAGGTAACATTAAAGTTAAGAATTTAAATCCAATGTCTAAAATATTATCACTTTAATGATTATTTACACTCACATTAATCAGAAAAAAAATCTCATTGCATCACTTGTTCTTTTAAATTGTGACTGGATTAATTTTGCTTAACGCAGTAGTCGACGTAAAAAAGTAAACTGGTTTTTACATGAAATATATCTGTTAATGTAGCCTATATTGTATTGTATCGAAACCCAAGTCTTTACCTCAACATTAAAAAGCACGTGTATGTGTGTATGATTTTTTTCCTTTATTCACAGCGAATTTTATATTTTCAGCCCCTCTAGCGTGTTTCTCAGTGCGGATTTTCGTTTCATTGTAAATGTGTCATAATAAGATGCCAGAAATAAGCAAATCAAAACGGATGGTGAACTTCAAATATGTTAAAATGTATATATAATGTTTGCTTAAATACAGTAATTCAGTATGATTTCCGTAGAATCAGCCAAAATGCAAAGCTTAGCATCATCATCAACGCTCCGAAGTCGGCCCTAAGCTTTCCCTTCTGGATTTTGTTTGAGTGACTTTATCCAATGAGATATCTGGCTACTCTTCAAATAGTGCTATAGGGGAAAGCGAGGGGGTAGATTTTTAAAGGGATGAATTCCCCCTCCCCTCTTACCCTGCCTCGTTAATATGTCACGTGTCCTGGAGCCACAGCCTTAATGAACTGGACACTTGGGTATTGCATGCGCATGCGTCTGCGTAAAAATGTACTTGGAAATGAGGTGTCTATCTTGGAGTAGTCGACTTTTAAAAAGCGTCGGCAGCGCGTGATATGACGACTTCGCTGGTCCTGCATTCACGCTGGGCGGACACACTGATGTACGTTTATGAAAAAACCCCGAATGAAAATATTCAAAATAAAAACCAAACCATGGAGGGACTAAGCGGGAATTGCCCTGCGACCCACTGCAGAGAACTTATTTCGCACCCAGCTTTAGGGCGACATGCTGGCAGCATAGCGACTCACCAGGGCTCAGTTTACTCGGACATATCCTCTACAGAAGCCGGTCGACAGTGTCCCGCGCCCCAAACTTCATCTAGCGCATCCTTGGGCTATGGTTACCCTTTTGGAAGCCCTTATTACGGCTGCAGATTGTCTCATTCACACAACTTGCAGCAGAAGCCTTGTTCTTATCACCCAGTGGAGAAATACGCCGAAACAAGCAGCTCGTTGCCTACCGAAGAACTATCCAGCAGGGCCAAAGAGTTCGCTTTTTATCCTGGATTTGCCAGCTCATATCAGGCAGTCCCGGGTTATTTAGACGTATCAGTGGTCCCCAGTATTAGTGCACATCCCGAAACGCGGCACGATGCCTTGATTCCAATGGAGGGCTACCAGCACTGGGCTCTTTCTAACGGCTGGGACGGGCAGGTGTACTGCTCTAAAGAGCAAACGCAGTCCGCTCATCTCTGGAAATCACCGTTCCCAGGTATGGAAATCAGCGCGTCGGCGCATTCGGTGACGTTTGCAGAGTATTTCAGATTTGTTTAAAAGTTATTTTAGAAATTAAGAGTGATCTTAGTGATGTGTTTCAAATATACGAAAAGCCTCAACAAATGATGATCCTTGACGTGTTACGTGTATAGTTGACGTTCTTCTGGTTTGACTAAGTTAACTGATTCATTTGTATGTTCAATTTTTTTGTAACACAGCAGTAAAAGATATTCAGCAATCTATAATCCAAGGCATTTAATCAAGGCGTTGCAGGTAGATGCCATAATTAGTTGATTTTCTAAAATAAATCAGAGAGAATAGTGTAATATGAACAGCTAAGGCATACATCGCGGAATGTCTTACCAAATAAATGAAAATACGCTGTTAAAATGAATCCTCTAAAGTCAGGTACGTTTTACCGTTTTTAACCCATTTAGTGGGTCAGTAGAAATGTTGGTATATAACAATAGCTCCATTTGATTCTGGTGATATGCTTTTGCCATAGTGTAGGTACAGAGACAATGCCAAGCGCGGTGTTTTCCCATTCCTCTCCGCAGCATTGCACATGTCGATATCTGATCTGCATGCATGTACTGATAAATTTACATTTGTCTTCTAAGCTCATTGCTAAATGATTGCCAGCAAATTTCCTCCATTTAAATACAAGCATCGGCATTTAATTCGAGCAATTTTAATTCCGGAATTCACAGATGCATTTTAGAAATTTACTGTGCGATACACCGGGCTTCTAGTATGACAGTAAAATCACTTTTATTGGTCTGACTTGTGTTGCAAGCGGGCGTGTTAAAGATCAATACGAATTCCTTACTTACCTGCAGAAAAATGGTTCTCATGATATTAACACTTATCCCCGTTTTCAGTTTTTCTCTCCACCCAAGCGATATGTAATATTTTCACTTAAGACACGACAGAATGTATGTATGGATACCCCAAGGAAATATACTGCACGATGTATATTTAAAAACCTCAAATTTCTTACAAAAACACGACATCGAAATTTAGAATTGCACAGTAATACGAGGAATGATCATTTAAACGAAAAAATGGCGCAGGGGTTAAGCTGATACCGCCAGAGATGCCTTTTTCTTTTTTGCATTTTTAGTATTGCATAGTGTATAATAATTGCAGCAAGGGCTACCCTGAGTAAACGTGACAATGACCTATGACTTCGTATGTGTATGTGTGTGTGTGGGGGAGTCGCTTTTGTCTCGATTTGTGCTTGTCGTCTACCGTATGTTTTTATCGGGCTTTAAAAAATGCAGTTTTTGACTTGAACGTTCAAAGTGTTCGTTTTACCGAAATGAAATTTCTTATATGTGGGTAAATCTTGAGAATGCTGCCCACAGTGGGCAGCGGAGAGGTGCTTCACAATGTTCTCTGAAATGACAAGTGTGAAATGCTGCAACATACACAAGTCATATTCTGACTTACACCGAGAAATGAGTGAAACAATAAGATGCTTATGACTTTTACTATGGCCAATCAGTACAAGTCTGTGGCGACAAATAACCGAGAATATTTTGTTACTATCGTTATCTTAATAAACAACAATGGTTTTACGTATTCAACAATAAAACACAAAAGAAAATGAAACAAATATTCAAAGAAAGACATAACTGATAAGAAGTCACATTTTTGAGCAACGGTTGCATTACTTAATTCAATAACTTAATGAACATTGCAGTATAGCTTAGTTTATTTTGTAATAGTGCAACTGGCTTACGTCATACCTTTTCAAATGAACACACACACACTCATGCAAACCTTTTTATACATTCAAAATGGGAAACACTCAGAAACACATTAGTGAAACACTGGGACGAATATAAAATAAAAATATAAAAATCAACAGGTGGCAATAAATTGCATGTCACTTGTCGCAACGTACCTCCTAGCGTGTGGTGTAGGTTGTGACCAAACCTTTACGCCTGAATAGCTTAATATTGTTTCAGTCGTAGTTTTGAAGAGAATGAATTCTAATTTAGTTGTCTTTGTATATGTGATTGGGTAGACTAGGGGATTAAATGAAGCAGTACATTATTAGTACGGATTAGTGTTGCTTTTGTGCGTGATCATGAAACTTACTGTTTTATGTCATTGCTTATATGAGTACTAATCGTCGGCCTAAGAGGAGACACATTAAAACGCACACGCACTTTAGTATATGCGAAATGTTATAAGTACTGACACGTTCTTTAAAAACACTTAATTTCCGCGAGCGCGCGCAAGCTTCTGTTCGTACCTATTTCACAGGTTTTTTACAAAGACCCTAAAAACTTTATACAAATAATTATTTGTTAAAATATTGCAAATACAGAGTCCATTTTTAAATATATTTTAACTGTTATTTTAATATTATAACTAAAGTCAAGTATTCAAAATATAGAAATAAGTACATTATTGTGGAATGCCCATTGACCAAAATAAAGTTCCTCTGTGTTTATAGTGAAGAGCTGACATTTATGTGGGAAAATATCCAAGAGCGTCGTTAAGCTCCGTCCATCTAGTGTCATAATATGATCTTTCAACAATATAGTTATTCAGTAATGTGGTGTAAACGATGTGACAGCGTTTCTATATATGTTGTGAGATAAACCTATAAATTTAATCGTTAAAACGTGTAAGCGGTTTGTCTCATTCAGGTATCCGGGTCCTGGTACAAGTGGTTCGATTGTTATAGTTATTCGCACCGTGGTATTGCTATGTGTTACATTTCCTGGAAATGTTGATATTTGGGGCTATCGTATTCGGATTTAATTTATTTATGCATTTGTATATTTCTTTTTTTTGTAGATGTAGTTCCCCTGCAGCCCGAAGTGAGCAGCTACCGCCGCGGCCGTAAGAAACGCGTCCCCTACACCAAGGTGCAGCTCAAGGAGCTAGAGAAAGAATACGCGACTAGTAAGTTCATCACCAAAGACAAGAGGAGACGTATTTCCGCCACGACAAACCTTTCAGAAAGGCAGGTCACAATTTGGTTCCAGAATCGGCGTGTGAAAGAGAAGAAATTTGTCAGCAAGTCCAAGAACGCTACCCACGCGCACAACACCTGATACCCACTCGAGCTTGTTCTCGCTATGAATTTATCGTAACAAAAATCACTTAAGTGAAGACTCTGTTCTGAATTCCCTTTCTGCCAGATACGCTTAGTCCTATTTATAAATTAAAGCCTGATTCTGTTGCATCAACACAATTACTTCTCTGGACCTGGAACAGATGCTGTGAAAAACACGAGGAAGCAAACTGAACATTGTCTTTTATATGGCCGTGTAAAGATTTGTATATATGTATATGATATTTAATATAATCTTTGTTTCTAAAAGACGCGTTTTCCCAAATAATTCACACACAACTCTCTCTCTCTCAGCATTCTTATCATACATAAATGTACTTTTTGGGGGAAAACCAGAGATTATCCAATTAAAACGTTATAAAACAGAATAAGCAATTGTATGTTACCTGAAGAGAAAATCAAAGCACCAGCAAGCAATGAAAAGTAAATCAGAAAACCAAGACCACGAGTGAAACAAAGAAACTGTCTTCTGCATGGACCAGCATAGTGTAGATTCCCATCTTCAGAAAATGAACTTCGAGAGGAACAGGGTATAAAACGTCTCGATAGCTTGTAAAAGCCGACCATTGAAGCAAGAGTCCCAATTTTGAAATGGACCATACAATGGTTTCCTTATTTAATTTG
>JABFEB020000038.1:989655-1009510 GCA_019775895.2 Stomatorhinus ivindoensis | reverse complement strand
AGCTTGTAAAAGCCGACCATTGAAGCAAGAGTCCCAATTTTGAAATGGACCATACAATGGTTTCCTTATTTAATTTGTATACCCACGTTCTGACAAGAGTTGTCTATATCGTCATACTTAGTTTCTTTGTCAGTGAGGAATATGTCTTTCTGTCATGCAACTGGAGTTATTGTAAAAAAAAAATAAAATGACTGAGTATTGTACAATGATGCACAGTATACTTTCTCGTTTTTGTTTGTATGCACACATCAATATGTAAACGTTTGTCATCTTTTTGTGCGTTTTCTGAATAGAGTGTGTGAACTGTATTATCGTGTTTGACCAGTGAGTACGGAACGGAATAAAACGTGAAGACGACGTCTACCATGGCGATGACAATGATATCTGGTAATGAAAAACTAAAAGGTTATAGTGGGCAAGCTATATAGATATAAACAACTGAATTCGTATAACGGATTTGTGCTATACAAGAAAATGAATTCACAACGGATTAGTGCTATACAAAACAACGTGATTTCACAACATCACATAAACCATGTCCCTGATTAATTCAACATTGTTTAATGGTGAGACTGAAATGCTTGAGAATATGAATGATTTTTTTTAACTCTTCCATGAAGCATTTAAAAAACAAAGGTAAAGTAAAAATCTTGTAAGATTATAAAGGTCTCATCTGAACATTAAAATTGCTTATTGCAATTATCAAATTTAAATATTGACCTACTAGCTTTTCCCGTTGGATTCGGCGCTGTAGTTTATATTCAGTAATTCAGATCTATATATATAATGAGCTATACAAAAAAACTCTTAAAATGTAATGTAATCGGTAGGCAAGAATACGCTGGAATAATCTGGCTCCGTGATCTCCAATAGAGACATATAAAATATATGAAGAACAACACGTTGGCCGGTTAAGATGCAAAAGTTATCTCAACTTATATTGAGGCCTGGTGTTCTTAAACTCGGGTTTCAACAGCCCGGTGAAATGGATACTTCCGGCTTTAATTCTTTGCATTACGAGTAAATGTTATATTTCATCGCATTTCATTCAGCTTTTCTTGTTTTAAATCCCTATTTGCCTCTTACGGGGCCGCCGAAGAGCAGCACGAACCGAGCCGCCGACGCATAGCACGTGTTCCCGCTTTTCGGGTTCTTTTCACGTGGCTTAAGAACATAAGAATGATCTAACAACAATAACAACAACAACAACAACAAATATAGCAAACAGTCAGAATTCATACAAACGCAATAATTATTGATTACGCAGTCTATTGGCGAGTTAAATTGTAAATGAAATTTGAAATGTAAGTTATTTCAGGGGTAATACTGACATAGCCCTAAAGCCATCAGAACGCTCCACATGACTTGGAAAAAGTATCAGTCGATTACGTAGTCCAGTCGTTTTAAATATTCGTATATTTGAATAAAGACAAAAATGTTTTTTTCTTTGCAGATCCCGTGTCAGGTATCACTTTTCAGAAATTTTTAAGCACGCCGTGTAGCGAACTTCCATTTTATGTGATGCAATTAATGGGCAATTAATGTAAATTGCACGCATTTATTTAACATGCCAGTTTCACATCTCACCAGTTTCAAAAGTACGAACATTTAGTTGTATTTTGTCTCTTCCCAAAAGAAACGTACAGCCTAATCACAATTCTATATAAACACAGCATATAAATGAGTAATTACACTCATACGCCGCAAGTCCAATGTAAATATTTGTCCGTTAACCTGCCAAGTAGCATTTCATTCAATTGTTGATATGTAATTCCACATTAGGGATGTAAATAAAAATTGAACTTTTTTCTCAAACGAACAAAAAGAACTTTCGGCCATGGTAAGATAAGATTTTAACAACTCAGAGCTATTAGTTGAGTTCTCCCCAAAAAAGCTTGATGGGCCGAATGGCCTACTCTCGTTGGTAAATTTCTTATGTTCTTATGTTTTGTTACGCTCTCACAGAGCTGTGTGCTTTTCCCGTGGAAGTGTGTCATTTTGGCATATTATTGAAAACATTTTTTACAACACCGTGCCATCGGGGCGATAAATATATAAGGCTTAGCTAAAACAACCGGCTTATACCGTATCAAAATAGGCCTATACAATATCTTGGGCCAATCCATTTCTTTTGTGTTAATCTGTCCCGCAACCATCAATGCATTACCCTTGACCGTGACTATGCGGCCACTTTGACCTTGACATCACGCGGCTTTCGTGAAATAAACGGGGTGGGGGTTTCAGTCCTCACTATTTGTTTGTATGAAAACAAAGTGTTATTTCAATGTCTAGACAGCTCCAGTTAATGACACGTCATAAATATATAAACAGGCAAAGTGCTGGGATATCCTCCGACGCAAGGATTTCCAGCCTGTATATTTTCTAACTGAAATTACAAAAGTCAGTTTCGCAGGTTTGCTTTTTATTTTATTTGGAAATGTAGTTTACAGAATCATTTATACCCCAGTTCCGTATCCAAGTCAAGTCGAGCCATTTCCCAAACCACCAGTGCATTTCCCAGTTCCTTTTTGAGGCGTGACCGCAAAGTACAAGTAAACCATTGATAGAATCCGACTACTCCACATCAGTCATCAACCGGGAACATGATTAATGTTCGGTTGTTTAAAGTTATTAGTAAAATCGTGGATTTAGGAGTACGGAGGCATCGCACTTCATGTCTGAAGGTATGGCTGGTCTGTTTATGCCGATAAACAGGAGTTAATTGCAACTTTTTTCAGTACTATAGACCAATGCAGTATGTTTAGACCTCGTGAAGAATTTTAAATCTTATCATTTCATACAAACATTAGACTGTTAGCAATGTTACTGAAATTGGTAAAATTGCTGTGTTATATTACATACTAAATGATGTAATATGTTTTATGAAGTCAGGCCTATGACTTGCCTTATGCAAAGACCTGTGTTTGTGCTACACAAATGTCCACCCATTCCATTCATAAACACACACAAGATATTAATTATTCTCCATTATTGTGTTATTTTCAAAAGAAAGCCAGCCTCAAATATCAATGTTCTACTGAGAATGCAAATATATATTAGAACAGATTAATCGAAAAATAAGCAATATTTCGTGCATTTTTGAAACTCCGATAGAGGGTGCATCTCGCAATAACCTTCTCGGCATTTTCCGCATTGATTTAACTTGAAATCACCACAAATATATTTTCTTAGCTCATATTTGTTTATTTTATACATTATTTGTCCATTATCTTATTTTACTTTATGTAACAGACGCTTTTTGTTCAAAGCGGCGTGTAAGCGAAGCAAATAGCGGATTACAAACATTTACGGCAGTCGGCAAGTGAGGCTTTGCCACTTACAAATGCTTATTAACACATGCGATTACAAAATGTGGATTCACTGTAAGTAAGATTTTGAAATAATGGGCAGCAGAGGTACTTAAAATCACAACTTTTATGCTGAAAGTTGTTTTTAACATTAAATCTTTCGGCTGTTCGGACTGCTGATCAATTCCCCCAAACATTTCAGCTACCAGCTTTCAGTTCTTCGCATTGATAGCCGATACAGTGCGGGTAGCTAAAACAATCGGCGTATTACTACGTACTGGATACAGCAGCTGTGCACGCGGAGCAGAGCAGAGAAGACATGTACAGGCGGCTGATAACCTCTGGCGGCGGCAGAGTGAACTGATGGGGGAAACTAAGCGTAAGCGCGCCACTCCAGTGTAAACACTGTATTTACCAGTTTTTGTGCGCTTTATTCCTTGAATGTCTTCTGATTTAAAAAAGGACCATTTTTATAATGCTTATGCCATTTGTTTTATCTGTGACTCGGTTGTTTGAAACACCTAAAGTACATTAAAATTAAATTAAAACTTCGTTAACGTCCCTAAATCTAATACAGCCCTAATTTGATTAAGATTTCAATTTGCATTTTATGTGAAAAGTTCACAACAAAGTCTGCCGAAATCAGATCCTGTTGAATTCGTAGATGACTTTTTATTCAGCATACAACTCTGTCATACTAGTGCAGGGTTTTTAGAATTTCACAAACTTTATATTCACAGTCCATTGCGGTTATGCTATGGATATACGTATAACGCGTAGCATTACGTGCTCTGTGTTATTTATTAAATTTGGTTTTGTGTGTTTACCTACTTTTGCGCTTTGCTGATATCCATAACTCGCGTTTGTTACCTGGGATATTAATTAAGTTTAGATAGATAGATAGATAGATAGATAGATAGATAGATAATCACGGCTCTGCAGATTAACGTCTTTCTTCTACAAATTAAATTCCTTAGTTTCAGAAATATCCGATACGTAACTGTTACCCGCGTGAGAGACACAACTTCCCATGAAACAAATAATTTGTTCTCTTTCGATTTGACTCTGTATTTTGTAAAATTTCACAACAAATTTTTAAATGTGTCGAAAAGTTCATGTTTAGTTAACAGTTCAAACAGATAATATGAATCGCATAGGTAAACATGTGTATAACAGTAAACAATGCCAAACATCATGCGTCACAGTTCCAACTTTTAAAAACTTTTAGAAATATGTCCGCAGCCTAACTGTATGATCACGCAGTATGATAGCCCAATTTTCCACAAGTTATGAAGTTTGCCTAAAAGGAATAGCAGCGACAATATCTCAACAGCCAGAAACTTAAAAGCATCTCATTCTTTAATGAATATGAAATTTAGATACTAATGGCGAATCTATCTTGGAGTCACTCTTTTAGAAATAGCTTAATAATAATGATCTCGACTACGTCGTGTGTTTTCTTTATCCGTGAAGTGCAATGTAGAAATATTAAGACGCCCTTATTCAAGCTCGTGGTACACATCAGGCAGTTATTCCATAACAAAGTCGTGTTAGCGCACACTTTAGAATCACAGCAAAGTACATATAAATGCGATTCTCAATGGCAATCGTATCTGCATTTGTGCAGATGTAATTAAAATGCAAACTGAAAAGTGAATTTTGTTTTTAACATTAAATTTAAGACTGATTAACTCACCAAAACTAAAGATGCACTGGTATTTTTTATTCGTAGAAAACTACAATAATTACAAGAGTCACTATGAAAAAAAGATGTCCTAACAGAACTGAAATGAAGAGAGTCTATTTCATTCAATCACACGGTCCCGGCTGGACGCATCACTGGGCCGTCATTTCAATAACCCCTCGTGCACTAAACGGTGACCTTGAACTGCCACGTGCAACTGAATCGTGGGCTCTGTCTAGTGAACGGTATTTTAAGCATGCTATGTGCTTAGGGGGTTTTCCAGTGTGTTTCTATAGGTATATATTAAATTACATACGCCTGCTTAATTTTAGTGAGAAGTTTCGAATCTCTGTCGGTGCTTCTTCTGTCTTCTAGGGTTGCTCCTGCGTCGATTTGAACGCCGTGTTGCATCAATTTTACCTAAAGGTAATTTAATAGTACAAATTATTCCGAAGAAATAAATAGATTTGCATGCCTTATTTTACATCCAAATGGTAGCTTGCACTTCTGTCTGTGATTGTACATACCATTTATAATGGACTTGTAATTTAATATGAGCGATCGCCTATGGATATTTCTGGAACACTGTATAAGATTCTGTGATCCCACACCATTAGCCTGTCTTTATTGCTAGTCTGCATGGGAAGACAGACAGGCTGGTGCGCTAACTTTGCTAGCTCTATATTAGCTGATATTCCCGAAATTATTCAGTGAAAATCGTAATTCTCCATGTTGTTGCTTCACGGTTACACTATTTGCCTGGTAAGGTCTAGAAAACAAAGATTCCCTTAAGATTCCCTTAAAATGTACGGCGTTTTTAAAAAAATCTATTTTAAAGTTGTTTCAAAAAAATGTACCACTGTGAATACTTGCGTTTTGCTGCAACACCCAAGTTATTCCTCCATACTAAACAGAAGGAAATCGAATAAGAAAAGCACATGAAGAGAATATAGCGTAAACAGTTCATAGTGATTTTCTTAGATTCTTGATACCAGAAAATATCTTCTGTTACTCTCTTCTCTGGCAGTAGGCTATCTAGTATTTTGTATTTTTCTGTACATGATTTACTGATATTGAAGTCTACTAATATGCGGGCCGTATACTGTAAAATACTATATATATATATATATATATAAATAAAATTCTCCGTGTGTTATATATATAAATTACATAAACAGCCTCGATCAGGAAGTGTCGTAAGTAGTCAGCTTCACAGTGAAAGAAGTGGTTTCGATTCTAAAAAATATAATCGTTTCTATGTTCGGGGCCTAACAGCACACGTGTTGTATTCGCCGAGTTACTATGTGCCACAAAATACATATTATACATAAAATCTTCCTAGTTGGTCGTTGTCTGGGTGTAGGAGGCTACAAGTCTAATTTATAAAAAAGACTATGCATTTCGATTATGCATTTTGATGGGAACATATGCAACAAATTTTTACGTATCGTGGAAAAGCAGTTCTAAAGTGTGGTTGTAACGTAAGGGTTATTTTTTTTTCGCTGATTGCTTAATTTGAGTAAATCCCCCATGCCTTATCAGATTATTAATGAATCACACAAATTTTTCATCTTCATTACCGTTGATTTACTAAATGACATTAATGTCTTGTTTTCTTGGAATGGTATAAGCTACTTGAACAATATTCAATAGGCTACTCGAAATATAGGCAGATAATTTATTTATTTGTTTAATACATTTACTTATTTCCTTAATATGTGGCCTATATTCAATGTTACAATGATGATACGTAAGACCTATATAATAATACATATGTTGCATGGTATCTCACCCTGTTGGCGCTCCAAAGATACTGGTATAATTCATCTGAAATTACTAAAGGCTTTACAGAATGATTTCCAGTATATGACTGAGAATGTTTATTGGCGTATCTGTTAAAGCTGCCCCTATGAGGTATGAGCCAGTGTATTATTTGAAATACGCTGTTAAAATAACCTTAGCGAGCATCGCCCAACTTTACAGAGCCAGTGGTTTCAACCTGGTGACCCCCTTACTGTAAATATGTGTGAAGAGTGCTTGTGAGCATCACTCTTTGCTTAAAACAAGCCTGTAAAACAGAGGCATCACAGCTTTATGTGACACTGAATTCAACCATAATTTGCTCTAAAATACAATGTCAAAGACACCCCGCCTTCTTACAAAATAAATATTTTTTTCTTGAGGATAAGTGTTCAAATACTATTTGCTGTCTATTGAAAGCATTACATGACGCTTGGGATAGTTTCAAGCATTTATAGACTTCGTTTTTGAAATCTGCACATTGGGGACGCAGATAATACCAAAACATGACGGGATTCTACATTTTAATAAAATATTTTATAGTATTTTAAAAGCATATAAAACCCGTAATACAGAAGTTAATGTTTTGTTTTGTCTGCAAAAAAAACCTAGTGGGTGGTGCCCGCGCGCGTAAATTAGCCCAATCACGTGACGTGATGGCGGCCAATGAGCTGCAGCCCTTGCTTTAACTACGTTAAATGTCAGATTGCAATAAACTAGAAGCTGTTGGTCGGGCCCGCGGAAATGGGCGAGCATAATCTTCTTAATCCTGGTTTTGTGGGACCGTTGGTAAACATCCACACTGGAGACACCTTCTACTTTCCAAATTTTAGAGCATCCGGGGGACAGCTGGCGGGGCTACCCTCTCTCTCCTATCCGAGAAGGGACAATGTGTGCGCTCTCCCGTGGAACCCATCGGAGTCGTGCAATGGATACCCTCAGTCCTACTTTGGTAGCCCCGTGTCCATTAACCCTTCCTTCAACCGATCATGTGAAATCACCCGGCCAGATGAAGGAAAATGCTATTATAACAACGGTAGTGGGAATAGGGAAAGTTGTTCCGAGGGCGCTGGTTTGAAAAGGGAGGACAGGTCAAGGGACAGTTCCTCATTAGCGTCTGAGCACGGACTGCACAATGGCATGAGCAACAGTGGTGCTTTTTCAAAATATGATTATGGGACTGAGCAGCTAACCCAAGACCCACCGTCCTGTCAATCCCTTGAATCCGATTCAAGCTCGTCGCTGCTCACTGAAGGAGGAAAGACCTCTGGCAGCGACCCACAGACGCTGACTTCGCCGGTAGATCATGCGAACAGTATGGCAGCGGGCGGAGGTGAGACGCTTGCAAGCTCGGTAACACTAGGTTCCCTTTACACACGATTATACCGTTGTTACAGAATTCATATATTTTGTTAAAATGTAACGTTGATTTGTCACAGTTATCGGACCTGTACGTTTTGTCTTGTCGGCTTGCTTGGTGAAGAAACGCCGCTAGGGGTTGCACTTAAAATGCTTCCCACATTCAGGAATTTACATTCAGTCTTTTAAACAACTAGTAAAAACAACACTATAAAATTCGATATTTGCCATCGAATGCACGTATTTTAAGCACAATTACCTTAACATAGTTTGCCTCTTGCGATTCATATAAATGTAGATGTAACCTATTTATATATAGCAAAAAGCACCGCGCTTTTGATTGTGCAGATAAATTACTTCAGGGGTATTTAACGCTCAGCTGTGCTTGCCTAAGTAGAGTAGCGAGGTTTTTGTTTTTGTTTTAATGACTCGTAAACAGAATTAATATCTCTTCTTTGTTCATTTCAAAGCCGTTTAATATGCCCCCAAAACGGCAACTAAGCCGTGGAGTTTGCAAGCGAGACTTCATTATCGCGTTAATGTACATTTAACAACGACAGTAAAACCTTAGCGTGACAGATACTGTAAATTATTCAATCCGAATAACGAGTCGAATTTTCCTTTTCGATTTACATTTTCCATAGTTATGTGCTTATTTTATGTTGTAAACAGAATCCGTTATAATCCGTAAACTTCAAAATGAAGTTCAAAGACATAGGACTGCACATTTGTTTGAGTCTGTGTGGGGTGCTTCAGACCGTATTCACAGACATGAACGCAGAGACTTCTGGAGGTGCTTCGTGTGGGCTTCACTAATTCATATCACCTAATCATGCAGGCACTTACATTTCCTCTGCAGGTACTCCGTGGTATCCGATGCACACCCGGACCCGCAAGAAACGTAAACCTTACTCAAAATTGCAGCTGGCTGAGCTGGAGGGCGAGTTCATGCTGAACGAGTTCATCACAAGACAGCGGCGCCGGGAGCTGTCCGACCGGCTGAACCTAAGTGACCAACAAGTTAAAATCTGGTTTCAGAACCGGCGGATGAAAAAGAAAAGACTGTTACTGAGAGAGCAAGCTCTGTCATTCTTTTAGAATATACCTTATTCATCATTTAATCATATATCGGGACACCAATCCATTTTTGATTTACGACACTTTGTATTCTGTTTGGTTTCTTTATTGGAAAGCTTACACTATTTTCATGGATATATCAGTGTCTGTTTTGCTATGATTTTTTTGTTAGTATGATTTGCCGAAAACAATATATTTTGCGACTAGCGGCATAGGCGACTGCTCTGACACAATCTGAGTTAAAATGCAAGAGTACAAAATGCTTCCGCACTTCCATAATCATGAATTAGATTATTGCTAGTTATATTGTCAATACAGCCAGGATTCGCCGTAAGAATGGCGTTTCCCATTTATTTATGTCCATAAATGCCATCACTCGATATTTCTGAAAAAAATGCTTTGTAAACGCAAATGAAGCAGCTTCAGAAAATGGGATTAATGACGGGAGAAGTAGGTAAAATAAGTGACGAGGGAAGAAAATGCTTTCTTTTTATCGGTCGGTACGAAGGAAGATCATTTGCAGTGATTTTCAATTCCATCACAAAAGTTGGAGCAGAGAGACATAGAGAAGTACAATAAAACCCTTGTATCCGCGCCGCAATTACCAGCACGTGCTATGGGGATGTTCATGGTCAAGGACAGGATGGGTACGCTCCAGCCCTCTGACTCACTAATTCAGCAAGACTCAGAACCCCAAACCCGACATTTTATTGGCCTGTATGTTATATAAACACGATTCTGCAAACATTTGAAAACAGGCTATGTAGGTAAGATAAGCTTGATCGCCCTCGAAGTTTTCAACTGGGATTTAGATATTGGGCGAAGGAGCATGCAGAATGGTGTCCATGTTCAGTATTCAAGTTCAGTATTAACTTGGAGTCCGAGTCCCTCCGTAAACTGCAATGGAATGTTGCAGTTGTAAGAAAATACTTTTCCCGTTCGCCTGTCTCCTGCCCACACGTGTAATTTTGCCCTAGTTTAATTACCTCGAAATATAAAATAACCTGTTGTACAATACGCGTCAATCAAACGTGTGTGGCATGAAACAGAAACTTCAATTGGACAAAGTAAAAATTAACATGTACTAGCCTCCAATGAAACGTAACTGATAACTGCATTTAATAATTGCTAAATATTCAATTATGCGAAAGGTCACTCTGACACCAGGGTGGTTCTTAAATCGCATCGCTTTTAATATAACGCATGCAAAGCCTAATATACTACGAGTTTTATAATAAATCCAAAATATCTGTTAGTCTCAATTGCATCTTATATAGTGTTAAATATACAGACGTTTTTTTAACGAAAAATTTTAATGAACTGTGTTCTTCATTTACATTCTTTTTTGATTAACTATTCCGTAAATGTGATTGCATTAAAGTGTATATCGTCTGTTCTGAATTTTAACATGCAATTTTTCAATGGTATACTCTACGTGACAAGTCGATCATTTCTAATTTCTGATCTACTGTTTTTTTCCAGTATATATATATATATATATGTGTGTGTGTGTGTGTGTGTGTGTGTGTGTGTGTGTGTGTGTCCAAGAATTCTTATAGCAATGTATCTTGTGTATTCTGTTGTAAAGGTATGGACAATTATAAACACACACCCATGCACATATTCATTAATGTACATATTTTGTTGACCACCTTATAAATAAACTCTTCAACGTCAATTTAATTAACTTAAATTAATATTTTATAATTGTATTTCTACTGCTGCTACTACAGTAATATATTGACAGTTAATTGGGTAGACGTGAAATTTAATTACCTTTGTTAATTGAGGCTCTAAATATGCATGCTTGTGCTACTGTGTAAATAAAACCGTGGTTTTCCACATAGTCCGTGTTTGAGAAGCGTGAGCCTGTATAGTACAGAAAAGAATGTATTCATTTCAATTTCAAACTCAAAAGGATTATTGTCATTAGTACAACTGCTGCGTTCAATGAGATGCTCACTCGCGTGTTGCCTGCAGTAACAAACAGCGTAACAACACATGGGACAAACAGTAACAAGCAGCGTATAACAACACATGGGACAAACAGTAACAAACGGCAGGATGGAACTTGGTAAAGTAAAAGCAAGAGGAAATATGAATATCTAATTTAAGTTGTTATGTTATTTCATCTTTAATAGCAAATCCTAAGAAAAAAATATCCCTCCAGTACAATTTGGATTATTTTCATATAAAACATGTTTCTGAAATGGAGGTGCTATCTACCAATCGCCCAATATGTGATTCTAACGAAAAATATTGCTATTATTTGTGCATAACTTTCGGTGTAAGAATATATTTACAGCGGTGCGTAAGGCATTTGTAAACTGGTAGAAGTGGTCACTCAATTAATGTGTCTTACTATTAGGATTTAGGATTTACCGATGAAGAAAACCGCATTTTATAGTCTGAGGATACGTTTTGAATATAAGTGGTCTCCATTTTACGATTCACTTCAATTATTTTTCGTGTTAAGTCCTTTAATTATCCAAACCGCCTGTTATTCAGTACAGCTAAATTGCTACAAGTGTTTTGAGATTGAATGACAGATATGACACGCTGTCGTTTATTTGGTTCTATGAACAAGGGCTGACCACAACCTAGGTCGACTTTGCCCATCAATGATTAGAACGTGACCGGATAGATGTACAAAAATCATTTTGTTCGGTCTATTTATGTCGAAAGCTAATGTGCTCAAACAAGTTAAGGCACACAACATGAACACCCAATGTAACTGAAACGTATTCACCCTACCCTCTGCCGTCCACATAGTTTGCTTAATTCTATCAATTTCCACGTACTGTAATTATTGCACTTCCTCTCCAGATACCACATCTTACAGTAGCTGGCGAAAAACATGGTTTATGGGTAAATGTTCAGCTGTTGTGTTATAAACGCTCATCACCGTACCATTATTACTAATTAATTGACAATGTCTTCATTCTTGAAATGATCACTACGTCACTCACACCATTTGCAGGGTCATATCAATAAATATGTCTGAAATTTGTCACAAGACAAGTGAAAAATGTCTTTTCTATGTTTCTCGGTTGTTTTATTTAACGCGACCTTTCCCAAGATTTTCTAAAACATTCTAATATTTTTTCTCAGTCTTTTGAAAATTTAATTATTGAAGATAGTATTTTGGAGTGTATACATTTTAGTTTAGATGTTTTTATACTTTTATAAACATATTTCTAACAACATTTCCATGTGATCTAATTGTCTGACTTCTTATCGAATTTGGTTGGGATTGAATTAGTAAAAGTTTAGGACCCTAATCATTAACATGTCTTGACACAACAAGCCAGTTAAATGTGTGACATGTTTTCACGGCACTTTCAAAATAAAAGACCAAATCATATAATATCTGAAATATTCAATAAGAGAGCAGCACTAAATATATGAAATTATTTTGCTGTAAGAGTTTTCCAAATAGAACGAAGTTGATATTAGTGTAATATATATTAAATTTTGTACGGTGTTGTCAATTTTTAACTTTTTGAGTTGTCGTAACTACAGCAGGAAGATGAAAAGTTCCAAAATGTAATAATTAAGAAGAGGATTCAAATCATTTGTCGGAATACAGTATCAGTAGCTGTATGGCCTATTATTTTTTATATAAATGTAAAAATTTAAAGATACTGTATTAACAGTTGAGCTGCTAGCTCTTTTCTGGTATAATATCATTCCCGTATATCATTATCATTGTCATTTTCTGTTTTAATTTCGTAATGTTTTTAAAGTGCCAATCTTTATTGTTCAGTGGACTTGCGCAAACCTCTCGCAAAATACTTTTACTCACAAAGATATTTCGCAAATATGCTGATTTCTGCATATGTTATATTATATGATAAAACAGCTGGGTAACATTTCGGAGTGAACTAAAATAAAATTCTTCAAATCGCATATCAATATCACATGCGTGTTTCTCCTAAGTGTTCATTAAAACAAATTCCGCATGTGTTTAACTATGCAAATGTATATAACACACACGCACACACACACCACACAGACACACACACAAACACACCATACATTAATGGATACGAGTAGCCAGAGAATCTCCGAGAACTTTTCATGAAATCGAATACAAACCTGCTATAAAGAACGTTTTTAAGCGCTGCATATGCGCTGGTCAGCAGGTTTGACTTTGAGACAGTAGCACTGCGTTTATTGCGCTTGTCGCTGTGGCCCAAACGTCAGCCAGCTGCAGCCTGTGCTGCACGCGGACCTTGTGGTGTGCTGCGCCATTGGACATCATGTACCACAGCAGCAATTTGTGGCACAGAGCAGGGACAGAGGAATACTGCACTGTATGTTATTTTGACATTCCAGGGAAGCATATACAGCTTTGAATTAGCGAGTAGCTTGTAACAGCTGATTTGGGGTACCGGAAGATGGTTTGCAGGGTTGCCCTAGGTATTACCTACTGACAGAAAGTGGAAAGTGCAGATTTGGAACTGACAATATATAACTGCTTTTCTGCATTACGTTGTCAAACATATGTGCACCTGTTCCAACAATTCAGCTTCAGATTTTCTTTTTTAAAATGATTATATTTATTAAGCTACTCACGTGTACCTACAGTTGTGCGTTAAGAATGAGCAAATCATGCGTGAAACAAGATGTGAAGCGGGAAGCACGGATGCACATTTTATTAAGGGTGAACTTGACGGTAATTGCACTACGTATGAAGGTGATTAATTATCGTTTCGACAATCATGTAGGATGTTTCTCGATTTTGGAAGGTCCACTTTGTCTTTCCTCTCGTGTCTGTGTGTATTCGGTAATTTAATCCACACGGACACTGTTTAGCGTTTACACGCTGTTTATTTCCGGTATATAACGCTGTGTGCTACAAATAATATTTGTATTGTATTAAATCTTTATATTCAAGTTACCAGTGCATTCCAGATATGAATTACCTACTCAGACGTTTACAATATTATTCAATAAAATAACCAAAACTTTACGTCAAGAATATTTTTCTATTGTATAAGTCGAACTGTCATAAAATAATAATTAATTCGCAAGCTCCGTGCTGCATGTAGTATTTTTCCATAGATACTGAGTAACCCACGCAATCACAACGAATTTTTGAATTCGTCTTATACTGTCAATATATAAACATAATCGATGCCAGAGTTAATATTATTTACACATACAAATTTTCTAAGTTTTATGTTAATTATAACCATACATCAGAATAAAATTGATTGTGGTAATGGCTAATATTTTACTTCCAACGTCGCCTGACGCAGCATTCTGCTGTGTACAAAACAGTCCAGCAAACGTGGCAGACATAAAGTCGGCAGAATTGAACTTCACGTTTTCTACAAAGGCATTAACTGTGCAGCCGTCAGAAAATGCTATTATGGCCTAAAGAAAAAAGTGAAATTGTGTATTGATTTCAACTAATAAATGCAATATTCACGACGCGACAGACTGACCTTCCATAACACCCCTTCACTAGTATATACGTGGTGTTTATTTCTGTTTCATTTTTGCACAGTTGGTACATTTTGCTTAAACGCCATGTAGCCCGTTTGGATTTTGAGCCGCAGGGTTAGTATACATAATGCAAAACAAAACGGCAGTACAATCTGGAAGGAAACGAACTGCAAACGAAACATACATAAAATATACACAGAAGCGGGACGAATCTTTCGACTTGACACTAGGCGAATTGTTTCATATTTGTATAGCATCTTCTACGACACACATTTCTGTATGTATTTCATACTTAACTATTTTATTTTAAATTATACAAGAATATTTCGCTTACTCTTTGTTAAGACTGAGAAGGAGCCGCCCTGCGTAAACCCCAACCCCCCAGCCCAGTTTGCTACTGTCTGTGTGGGCGGGAACAGCATACAAATTGAAGGTCAAGTTAGTACGTAGACTGCCCCGTATATGGCGTCTAGTAGGCCCAATGTCGACGGGACTATAGAAAGCCACTGTTGTTTTCACTGAAAGATTTTTTAAAAGCATTTAAAACTGCGCTTAATTGTAATAGAATACAGTAATGGTTTCTCGAGAACTATTATTGGAATTATTTGTCTATATGTTTTTTCAAAGAAAAAAACTACTTTAACGCACCACATAACTAACAAATGCTTTTCTTTATAATAACATATCTAATATTAGCGTAGCGATAGGCTGTGGAGACTTCAAAACCCTCTAACACCTAAAATACGATCGTGCCTCGAGGTGCAGAGAAAATAAAAGAACCTAGACATGCAGAGCGCCTCGAGCAAACCGAATTCCTTAGTGCGACAGATTCCTGTGGGAAACAAAGAACATTTGGTAAGGATTGACCATATTATTCCATATGATAAAATTGTTTTACTCTAATATACAGATTATAGGGTAACACTGCCTCGATTCACTGTTTGTTTTGTGCGTTTAAAGGCCTGGCATTTATCAAACATGCCGGAGACGGCGTATGAGTCAGTGGCACTTACTGTACGTGGCGCCACGTATTTAAACTACGAGCTTCAGTTGTGTCCTGGAAAGGTCGCTGCTGCCTTCTAAGACTTTTTTCGCCAATCGTGCTTGGAACCATCATTTCACTCTTCCGCTCCAATAACCGTTTTATCAGTTGATCTTATGGTAATCTTGATTCCTGAATTCCTGACCCTGTTCCTGGAGTTAAAGGAACAACCTAATCGGGACTCCAATCCATTGCTTTGCGCACATCATAACAATTAGAAATCATCCCGAACCAAGTTGCATAACTGATATTTTCTTTTATTATTTATTTCTTAGCTGTTAAGTTTAAAAAATATCTTTAGCATTATTTCATTGTTTCGTTTTGATTTTAGCGTTATATTCAAAAAGGGAAATTAAGCACCCCAATATGTACATCTGAGATAGGCCTACTTGTAAATACTATGAATTTACTCTGCACTAAGTTTCTGCATTGTCTTAATATGATAAATGGCTTTACGCATATGCAAAAGACTACGGTCAAACGATTGCTTTAGTAGATACTGGAAAAAGGAAGAACCCGGAAAATTGAAACGAGTGCAGTGCAGCTGTCTATATATGTCTTACTGTACTGGTAAACTGTTTCATCAATACAAACTTGAAAATTAATTATAAAGACGTCGTTGTACGTGTTTTATGTGTATCAAATAAAAATGCTGCTGATATTGGATTTACACGAAAACTCAGTTCATAAACTTAAGCTGTGCGATAATTCAGGCTTTCGACTAGTATAGTTTTGTAGTGGATAATGCATCTGCTCTTGGTATGTATTGGGTATTCTTTCCTAGTTTCACAGGCATAATAAAGATGACTTGCTGCTGAAAGGACAGGAAATTGTTGAGAAAAAAAATTAAAACATGCTTGAATTTCGTAAACTGTCTTGATTAAACAACCGTTTAAGTTTCAGGCATTTTGGTTTATTCTGTATATATGTATATGTATAAATGTGTGTATGCGTGTGTGCGTGTGCGTGTGTGTGCGCGCGCGCGCGCTTTGGCAGTTAATCAAAGATATTATACAATAAAATAAAATCCTAACTTAAGACCGACAATTAATGTATTATAGAGAAGAGTCCGTACAAAAAATTGCTGTCGCTCCTTCTAGCTCTTTAGTTTTATATGCTGCGTTGGTTTTGCACTCGAAGTACGTTTAAATTTTGCTTGAGGACTTGGATGTACATCACAGAATGTTCAGGTATTAGGTATATATCTGGTATATAATTCATGATACACAAAGAGAAACGTGTTAACTTCTGTTAAAACCAGAAAAATTCCTCAAATTTTGGAATTACTAATCGCTCAAAACGCTCAGCGTGTTACAAAGTCAACCTACTAAAATCGTTTCGGTCTAATCAATCTGCTAAATTCTTCATCTGAATCTTTTTATTTATCCCAGGAAAATACAATGCAGCAACAGCAGGGTTATTTGTTAAACACTGATCCACGTCTTATTAAAATTAATGGACACAACACTGTATAGTTATATACACCGTGGGAATTCCCAGTATCTGATTATCTGATGTTGTGTACTTTAACCCAAACGGGAGGAATCTGCAGACTGCAGTGAATCTATTTTGAACTTTCTTTCAAGGTACCTTTTGTGTTGAATGTGCCGGACTTGATTGCCTAAAGTAATGGTCATTGTCAATGTTACACTCAGTGGGGGCCTGGTATTCTGTCTGCTCAAACCTGACCCTTAATCCTGGTCATAGGACTGGCCTGTTTTCTTAAAAAAATAAGTTCTGTATGTTCAGGGGAATATCTAATATATCATGGTATTTCTCAATTAAACAATTTCACCTGACAATTACCTTAGCCTTGTACTTCTGTATTATATATAATGTGGGTTAAGGTTAAAGAGCTAAAATCTGGATACATTTTACACACACAAACATGTGCACATGCACAGAGATAAACATTGTGGATCTTACAACCAAAAGGGCAAGTACAAGCAATGACTGGAACTTTTGGTGACAAGATGTGTTATTTGGCACAATCCAACAATTCAAGCGACACTGGGGGTATTATCCATGTGACATAAGATTCTCAGACATCTTCTGACTCTTGTCTTTATAAAAAGTGTATAACAAAATACAAAGAATATACCATAATATATATGCATATATCTCAGTGAAATATAAAAATCAATTTGATAGAAACATTACTTGTCAGGTCCTTTCTCCACTTTGAAGAGCAAACTCACCACTTTTTTCCTCTATATTGATTATGTTGAGCTGTTGCAAAGTAGCCAGAAAATGCTGAACAGTTGAAATATGAAGTAAAAAGGCATGCAGCAAATTTTATTCGTTTCAATCCACAGTAGTGAATAAATACATATTTCTATAATCACATTCTTCATTTAGGCTGGGCCTAGGCTGCAGTGCTACTCTTTGTGCTTGTTAACGTACTCATGGTTACATATTTCAGTTACTGTGCTCTTACTGGCCTTATCATGCAAGACTGTCTTTCAAAGTTGACTCAAGTTTCAAGCCTGACATCTATTCATTGCAATTGTTGAGTTTAGAGGTGACTTTTATAATGTGCATTGAGAAGTAAAAATACACACACAGTCAAAAGATGTGTCGACACAGGCACCATGCAGAATCCAGGGCAATATGCCCCGCCCCAGGCCTCTTCCATCTCTCCACTCCCCCCCCCCACGCTCTGGACTTTCACGCTTGGCGTAGGTGCATTCTTAGCGACCTCAGTAAAACCAAGGGCCTTTTGTTGTTGCTTGAAACTCTTCACAGCTCATACAACTGAATTTAACAGCCCATCTTACATCCAATTAAATTTATCTGGGGCATCAGGGTACAATAATATTATTGCAAATGTTTCCCACATTTACCACTTGTTTCCGGCCGATTTACTTGCAAACTGTAGGCTTGCTCTATGCGACGTTCCACAAACACTATGGAAATGAAACAATAAATAATTGATATACTGAGCATACTCGTAGTACAGCAACTGTAGTATTTGTATGGGTCATATGGTCATTGCATTGATTCAAATCACAAGCTTGCTGCCTACATAAATGTTTCCTTTTGCAAATCAAAAATGGAATCTGCGCAGGGCTACCCCTTCATCTATGTAGGTCACAGGTGACTTTGAAAGGCTGTGCGTGCATTTATCTTATACACCACGTCTTGAGCTTAAATTCACTGTTAGTTTATCCAGCTACACACATGTAAGACAGCACAGCTCGGCGAGGGGAAGTGAGGTTTCATACCGAGGCAACAGGGCGTTGCTCTGCACCTCAGGGTCCTACTGCTCGCCCCGGTGAACCTTTCACTTCATGAAAACAAGAATCAGCTAATAGCTCATTTAGTGACATGTATCACCTGTTAATAACATGACAAGTAAATAACTAAGACATTTTGTTTACCTGATACCTCTAAGTCCCCTCTACTAATATTGATTGTTTATAATAAAGGTAAGACGATTCATCCGTAAAGTAATATTTACTTTCAAATAAAATCAAAGTTTTATTAGTGACATATAATTTATACAATATTTCCTATACACACAGACAGACACATATGTATAGAATACATTTTCTACATTAGAAAGTTATGCAGAAAAATAAATAGATCTGGAATCACAATAAACAAGGGCATTTAACAATGCTTGCATTGCAGCCATCTTACCTTTTCATTAAATCAGAGCTTTACTCCTTATAATTATTGGGGAAAAAAAGACATTAAAAAGACAAGTTTTTCAATTTGCTCTGAAATCACTGTCCTTCGTTTTTTAAATTAATGGATTCGAAGAGAATTATTTCAAATTGATATTGCAGCATGTCTAATGTTATACTGTGACAATGTTACTCTGACTAGCAATATTCTATATAATAATTGTATTGTTTTTTCTATATGTAATTATTTTGACTACAACAATTAAATTGCTAAAATAACATGGTGCTTGTGTCATCAAATACCCAATTTGCAGTATTAAGTTTAATAGTATAAATCCATACTTAATCCAAGACTCGCGAGCTCACGCGGAAGTACAAAAGATACGCATTAACGTGTGTCCTGCCCGATTTGGTGTCTAAAAAATACTTTCAGTGGTGCTCCAGTATATGAAATGTATTTCGATACATTATGTATGCTAATTCAGGAAATTGTGACTTTCAA
>JABFEB020000038.1:954097-967397 GCA_019775895.2 Stomatorhinus ivindoensis | reverse complement strand
GATAGATAGATAGATAGATAGATAGATAGATAGATAGATAGATAGATAGATAGATAGATAGATAGATAGATAATATTCTCCATCGGTGACATGGAGAATGGGTTTCTTATCAATAAATAAATTCGCTTTATATAATTGTTTCCATTTACGCTTTCACAGCTCACAAAATGACACATAAACCCCGTTCTACGTAGCCTATTTCATTCCAAAGCCTATCAACACAACGAAGCCACATGGATTAGATATGCAGCCATTGCCGAAGTGAACCCACTGCGGATGGACTATTTTACGAAAACGTTAATTAAAGTAACAGTGCCAGCATGTTGTGTTTATTTCGTCTGCTTTCCGGATGCAAAAGCATAAATGAACTTGACTCTGTTTTTGATACCAGTGAAGTGTCAAAATGATTTTAATGGATTTACTTCATTTAAAAACTACGGGGGCGTTCCATCAGAGCGCTAAATCATCGTCCCCTTCATTTGCAACCTCACTACTAACGAACCATGAGCATTATGGTATATAAATCACAACATATTTTGCAGAAAATTCGTGATTCCATCCACAGATTTTGAATATGAAAGAAAAGCAGTAGCTATCGTCATAATGTCAAAATTTTTAAATTTCATAATTGGAGTTATGGTGAAAAACATTTTAAACTACAGAAATATGTCAAAGGGCCATGTCTTCCAATCGATTGGCATGCCAACATTTGTTAAATGAGAAAAATCGACTTATTTTCTTTTTTCTCATTCAACACCAAACCATTAACAAAAATATCGTTAAAAGAAAAGTAACAGCAGCGGAGCGTAGTATTTGCCATGATGCCATTGCGCATTGATGGAATATTTTACTTAAATTTAGATCTAATTAACTGCAGAAGTGCGGACAGTAAGTACATTCATGCGTGCAGAATGCTTTTGGTGCAGGAAAGCTATGCGCCTGTTGCCTTAACAAACTAAAATAATCATACCGGAAAGGCAGAGTGCAGACATTCACAGAAAATACTTTTATTAATTTATCGGATCGTCTCCTGCCGAATAGGGTTAATAAATAAGCTTCAAAGCCACCAAGCAGGCGGAAAGGCCGGCCTGGAACCGACAATAACCCCATGAAAGTGGGTCTAGTAGGTTCCTGGTGCCTCTTTTGACAACTGCAAGAAATTTTAGAAATAGATTTGATATACCTGCTTATGTTGGCTATTACAGTACAGCGGCCCGTTCAGTACAGTTACTGTTAACCTGTATAACATTTAACAAGCAAAATTAATAAATGTAAGCTTGTAGTAAACTCCACATCTTAAGACTACCGTATATATGACATTCAACTCTTATTTGAATTCACTGCATTACGTTCTCCGCATTATCATGGCGTGCAACGCACCAGAAAACAATGTCAGATGTCTACAATCTCAGAACACACAATCCAAGTGCACAATCACATATACACATTCCTGGGAAATGTAATTCGGCACATGCGCTTGAGATTTTCATCGGTTTGAACGTGCTCATATAGGCCCAAGGATTGAGGTCCTAAAGCTGTCCTAGTTTCATTCATAATTTGGCCTACATTAGATACTCGGCTTCGAAAATGCTTCATCCAAGGCTGAAGTGATTCTTCAATTTAAATCTGAATCGTTGACAATTCTTTCAGATTTCCCTGCATTCAGTAAGTGTCCCGGTAATAATACATCCTCATTGTTCACCGCGTGTATCTTTCTCTCCACTGTGTTCGTCTAATATAAAATTTTAAACTCAGTTCATTCCTGTTATTTTTCCTTTCCCGTGTTATCCAGTTGACGACAGTCGTATTCCACACGTATATTGTGTTGATTTTATACTAAAGCACCAACTCGACTTCAGTTGTTATTAACGACACGTTTATGAACAATCAAATGGTCCCATAAAAATTTATTGGGAGACATAAAACCAACGCGAGACCACTTGCAGAAAACAGCCACTTCAGCAAGCAAGTTTTCAAGCGAGTTACTATTCCCACTTTCCGATTTTTAAACATCGGTTTACAAGACAGATTATTTCAATAAAGCATGTAACCTTGTTTTGCTGTCCATAAGACCTTTGTAAAAAAACACCGGGTGTTTTTCAGAAGAACCTTTAAAACAAGAAGGCTGAGAAACTGCAGAACAAAATCACATTTTAACCGGTTTAACTTTTTATATTTATTATAGCTCGGAAAATGCGCATTTTGCTCAGTTAAGCGCAATAGTTTTCTATGGAGACAAACTAATTACATCAGCAAATAGTCCGTATAGGTGGCTGTCAACATACCTCTTTCTGCGATACGGTGATACGGATCTCTATGGTGTTTCGGTTTTATTATTAAACACCGGGGAAGGTTATGTATCATTTTAATATTAACGTTCTGCCACGCAATAGTACAGCGCTAAATTATAGATCTGAATTCCCGAAGTGCATTGCTATTCCAGAAAAGGATGGCGCATTGATCCAACAAGCAGTTTTTGGGAGGGAGGGGGGTAACTATTATCACGTGTGGTACAAACAACCAATGGCAGCGAGAAAGACTTGCAGAAATAATTACCTGGCTTGATTGTTCAATGGGCAGATAAAAAAGTACACATACACTCCATATAATAATCGGATGCATGTAAAAGAGACGGGGAGGTTCGTCATGTCGACCACTGGTCCCATAAGTAATTATTATGTGGATTCCTTGATAAACCATGAAAACGACGAGGTCCTGGCGACTCGATTCTCCACTGCTGGATCGCTTCCCTCCGGCTCCCGTCCGACGCCCATAGTACCGGAGTGTGCCGATTTTCCTTCCTGCAGCTTTACCCCTAAACCTTCCGTTTTCACCACGTCTTGGGCCCCAGTTCACTCACAGTCCTCAGTGGTCTATCACCCATACACCCACCAGCCTCACTTAGGAACGGATTCCAGATATATACGCTCCTGGCTGGAGCCGGTCTCTGGTACCGTGTCCTTCCCAGGCTACCCAGCAAACAGCAGACACTACGGGCTGAAACCTGACGCCTTCCCGGAGCGCAGAGTCGGTGAATGCTTGGGATCCAATGGACGCGGATATTCGGATTATCTGTACAGCTCTTCTGCTGAAATTCGTGATAAGACTCCACAGAACGTCCCTTCTCCGGAATCCGAGGTTTTGGCTCCAGACAAGCACAAAGAGGACAAGCCCGAATTAGATCCAAGTAAGTTGAAGTTTACTGCATGGTATTGAAGCCGTGTTTCTTATATAATTGCTATTGCGTTTATTTGGAGGTTGACTGTCATTCTTCATAAAAAGAAATGATCTTCCTTAGTATCATTTAAAAAAACGTTTAATTACTGCTGAAATCCTTCCTCACAGGATTTGTCCCGTTCAGGGTTACTACTGAACGGGACAAATCACGGCTGTTTAAGGTTGTAAAGTAGGAAACTGCGTACTCGAGAAAGGGGCAATTTAATGACAAGGTGGGGTTACACAAATCGTCTTGTTTACTATATACCATACTTATCGCTGATTCTTTGTTTTGTTTCTTTTATATTTTGCAATATCTGCGTTATAGCTATATTATTATTATTATTATTATAATTATTATTCGGAGTCAATGGATTTATTAGGCCTAATTTATTTAAAATTTGTATTATCGACTTAATTTAATTGGTTACTGACAAAGAAATGAACAAGTATGATAAAGTAATAATAGGCCTACATTCCTTATTCAACTATATGCCTGATATAGCAGATATACTTTTGTCAGGGGAGGAATATATATTTTATTACGTTGTCTGAAGAATGGTATATTTGATAAAGTAACAGACTATTAAAGTGACACCGTCACGTGCGCATGTCACGTCCATTAAATAAGACTGTAATATTTTCTTAAATATACATCATATTAGAACAGAATGAGCATAACAATTCTCCAGAACACGACTTGGGAATTTCGGCAGTCAGTGTGTGATTTTCTGACTTCATGCAGAAAGCGAAAGGAGCTTCCGTCCGTTTATGGGTCTATAAAATGAAGGGGTGCATTCACAATTTTACGACAACATTCCTCTTAAGCACTCAGCGGTCTTAAAAAGCAAATCGCTCCAAATAATCGATTTATTCAAATTATATAAAAATACATACATAGACTGTATTTGACGACACATATTTAAATGAACTATTAAAAGGGGGCATATTCTGTTAAGAGGCCAAATCATATATGTCATATCGCATTACTTCCCATATGACACGGTAAACTTTTCAGTAATTACTGATCTTCAAAACAGTAAGTATTTTTGTTATTCGGTTTTCAGATAACCCAGTGGCGAACTGGATCCACGCGCGCTCCACACGGAAGAAGCGATGTCCTTACACCAAATATCAAACTTTGGAGCTTGAAAAGGAGTTCTTGTTCAATATGTACCTTACAAGGGACCGTCGATATGAGGTTGCCCGAGTCCTAAACCTGACGGAGCGACAGGTTAAAATATGGTTCCAGAATCGACGGATGAAAATGAAGAAAATGAACAAAGAAAAGAGCGACAGCAAAGAACAGTAGTGTGCAATTGATCGACATAAATGGGAAACATAAACAAGAATTGGAATTCAGATTGAGCAATTTACCCTACAACTCCCGAGAAAACAGCACAGACGGAAAGCGTTAGGCCCGTTCATTTTGTGAAAATTAGTTTGATTTTTAGTTTGCGAAACATTTTATGATGTTTTATTATATTTTCTTTTTTGGATACTGTCTATCACGCGACATTGTTTAATATTTAGTGTTCCTTAGAATAACACCACAGTTGTGTTGAGGCGATTAAGTATACCTTTGATGGCGGAATTGTACGTAAAAGGACAATGACTGAAATAGGCCTATTTACTAGTGAACAGCGAAAGTACTTGAATTTTTTTTATTTTACTTTGTAACTTATGACGTTCTTCATATGTCAAAAAGATATCAACGTGTCTGTGTATGCATTTGTGTGGTATTATAATAGTTTTGATGTACTTATTCGTGTATTTTTACATTACTTCAAATCCGTAAAATTATAACCTGTTGTAGAATGTAGATACATTGAAATATATACAATATCACCTCGCACGTTTGATGGTCTTCCTTACAAAGCGTTAGCTGACTTTTATGGCATAGGCCTAATTGAAAAACGAAAATTAAGGACAATATGTCAGGCAAAGGTGTCCTAATTAAAATACAAATATCTGGGACCTTTGAAGGTAGATGACTGTATGAGGGGGAAACGTGATGTATGCATTTTGGTAAGAATTCCATTGAGCGAGAGATCCAGTATAACGACCACTCGTAATTTTTACACTGAGGCAGCATATATCTAAGAACAAAACTGCCTACAATTTTTAATGAATTTCATATTTGCGATCGTCTTCTGAACAGAGGTAATTGAAGTAGTTTATTCTGATCCGCTGTTAGTCACGTGGGACGGGTATCAGGGAATATTATTTTAATGGAATCTGCGTAAGCGAATAATCCAGATTAATATAGCTGTAGAAAGATTCATACATTAAGTTTTTACCACTCGTTTTTATTGTATTGAAACTGACAATTAATATTATTCATATGTGTAGGCCTACGTATTTTCAATGTTTACTATTCAAGCGTGCTCATTCTTGTATATAACCAACACTTCCCAAAATGGCATTTTATAAATACTTCAATCGTATGGAGTAGTTATATATAAATACACAGATATACATTATATAGGTTGCACACAGACACATTAATATGGTCGCTAAAATAGTCCAATTACACCTACACTTAATACTACTTATCACATATAGGGGTAGCGTCGCAAGTAAGAAAATAAAAACGAAAAAGAGTCGCTCCTTTGCATGCTTTAGGACTTAGGTGTTATGTGAAACAGTATGTCTAAGATAAAATAGCCCTTTGTGGTGGTAAACAAAACTCACAGGATACAGATCTTTTAAGGCGCAATCCAGTGCGATATTTCCGCAGCTCAGGACAAAAATGCAGGTTTTACAGCCCTGCTTGGGCTCGCGGTGTTTGTTTCAAATGTAACCAAACAAAAGAGAGTCCTGCGAACTGGCTAGACGTCTGGCTTAAATTGCTTTATGGCTTTAATGGACGTCGATGGCCAACTGTTTCAAAGGAAGTTATTGAGATTGTTTTGTCTGTAGCCCCGCTAAAAATATCGGGAGTTTCAATGCACTTTCATTCTGAAAACGGTGTTCAGATGGCTGCATACTTCCGTGGAGGAAAGAAGCAGTAAACTTGAAAGGCCATAATTGCTCTTTGCGCGTTTAAAACCGCTCAACCGGATGCAGTACTGCAAGATGATACTAAAGTGGGTTGTGTTAATTCAACAAAAAGTCCGACATAATTAAATCTGAACCTATATGCTAAATAATGCGTTTAACTTGTTAGTTGTTGTTATTATTTTTATTTAAATGTATGGACTGCACCAATAAAGCTTCTAAATCGAAATAGCCATACCTCGATAAGCAGAGGTGGGTGTGGAATCAGTTTCCGTTGTTTTCATACCATTTCAGAATCGAAAACTCGCCAGCTAGATTTTTGCAGAAGCACTAGATGTCGCTATTGGCTCACAGATTTCAAATCGCCCTGCCTTGCGTAGCTGAAATTCTTCCATAAATTACTGCTTTAATGTCTTACGGGCATTTTACGGTGTATTTCGTCCATCCAACGAGTTTTAAAAATATGTGTTGTTATATTGTTTTAACTACAATTGTTCACATTAGTGAATGTGCATGATCAAGCTATAACACAACCATGTAATTTCCCGTCGTAGTGTACCTATAGTTTGATTTTGAATGTATAGATTAGATTATTTACTCCGACAATTATTCAATGCGTAAGAAGACCGTTTCACTCAAAAAAAAACCTAGACCATAACGTAGATTCAGTAATATTGCAGCTAAATACTATGTATAATGCCGTTGTGGTTGGATTGTAAAACGTAATTTTGGAAAAGATTTAGTCTTCTTTACCCACCACGTCCCTAATTATATATTTAATTCCAATAAATTCTGCATAACTCTTATAGTGGACAAACCTCTAATAAACAATTGTGCCAATATTCTAGCTCTAGAAATGAATATTATGCTATAAATTGATTAAATAAAAACGTATACACATATGATGTTTAAAATAGTAAGGATTTTGTTATTGCTAGATTATGTATTGTTTTAATATCCAACCTGGATCTCCATTGATGTCTATAAATTTTAGTGGGCCTTCTCTCGTATTTCATGATGATGTGTAAAAATCGTCAGTACTGCCAGAGAACTCATACGAGTCAGTTAGGCCACGGCCTACATCAGGCGCAGCTAAATAAAACACGGGAACATTAACGTGTCAATTGAAGTAACGAGGGATATAATCTGTATTTTTATTAACTCCTCACTCCTGATTTACTACTCTTTCGCGCAACTCAACAGACTCGGGTCAGCAACGGCAGGTGTACGGACGGTGTAGGACATCGAATACCTACATGTTTTACTCAGCTCCTGGAGTAAATTGACGTTAATTATTTTTTAAACCTGATAGTCGACTGCAATTTTTATTCGTTCATCCTTTGTGGGTGTATGTGTGTATTCAACGCCGTTTTTGAATTTTTATTAATGTGTTTTCATTTCTCCCGCATACTATAACTGCCGTGTTTTTCAAAGTAGATGCCTTACTACACTAGAGTGCAAGAAGCCGGGGGGGGGCAGATGAAGGTTGGTGGAGAGACGAGCGGAGGAGGGGGTCAATATAGTGAAGGGTGGTTGGGTAGGGAGAAAAAAAAACTGAGCGCGTGTGACTGCCGCCGGAGCTAGCCAGCTCTGACCGTAACACACATCAACTCTGCACGCCGTGTGTCGGTTCTGAGACCGCAAACAGTGAATAAGGAGACACAGGGAGGCTCGCGTGAGAGAAGAGAGAGAGTGAAAACAGGCAGTCATCTGAGATTGTCTAAACAACCAGCGATTTGCCTTCTGGCTCCGGCTGATGTGTCTTTGGTGTGTGTGAAATTTGGGAAATAACTTTAAAATAAATTTACTACCGGAAAGACATACCAGACTCTTTTAATGCAAACAGAACATGAGTTCCTATTTTGTTAACCCTCTTTTTTCCAAGTACAAAGGCGGCGAAACGCTGGAGCCAACTTACTACGACTGCCGGTTCCCTCAAAGCGTCACCCGTAGCCACACACTGGTGTACGGACACGGAGTGCCAACACCGGCTTTTCAACACCCTCCCCATCACGTCCAGGATTTTTTCCACCACGGGACATCGGGAATCTCCAGCCCCGGATACCAACAGAATCCCTGTGCTTTAGCTTGCCACGGAGAAGCCACGAAATTTTATGGATACGAAACCCTTCCGAGGCAATCACTTTATGGAACCCAGCAAGAGGCGAGCTTAACGCAATACCCAGACTGTAAATCGTCTAATGGCAGTAACCCCGGAGAAGGACAAGGCCACTTAAATCAAAACTCGTCTCCCAGTCTCATGTTTCCTTGGATGAGACCCCACGGTTAGAATTCTTTTGTGTTATTGTTTTCTGCTGTCCATCTGTGTTGTGTGAGATAAAGACATATAGGAAAAATAGCGGCGGCAGAAAGAAAAGTAGTCATTGGGTCACTTGTTGAATCTCTTTAACCATATTTTCTTTGTTAAAAATACGTTGACCATTTGGAATTCAAATTTAGCTTTTCCGAATAAATAAAACACTACCGGAACTAAACACCGGTGATCTTTAGGCACCAGTAGCCTAAATTTCTATTTTAATTGATGTTTCCATCCAGATCTCCTGTGTCAGATTCACAGTGGAAAAGTGAGGTCCATTCATCTGGCAACAGCGTGGTTTTCGGTAGTTAGTCTGGGTTGTAGGAACACGCCTGCAAAGACAAAGGGGAAACGAAGCAGGGTAACGTTAAATGGGCAACTGCGGTTCAGGTTATGGTTAAATAAGAACACTTTACATGCCTTATATTTTAAAAGCTTCATTGCCTTATGCCTTTCTGGACACTGCCAGTGTTTATAGATTAAACACACGATTATGAAGCAGTCGAAAACCTGCCGATGGTCAAATCTAACAACCGATTTCATGATGATTGAAACTGGCAATGAGATCCTCGTTTTAGACAGAATTCGTTTCTTTGTTTTCTAGCAGATAAAGAATACGGCCACGCTTTCTGCATAGAAAATCTATATCAAACATCCATTCATTCATCCCTATAGAAGGTCATTCTTGTAAGAATAAGAAAGACGTGTAAGAAGCCCTAGTCAAGTTTAGGCTTGATAATTAAAGTCTCTGTTAAATGAAACCGCTATGATATAAACGTTCATTGAAAAAAATCACTAAATTGCATATGACTGAGTAAAATTACATCTCGCCACCATATCGCCTTAAATTTGCTTATAATCCCACAAAACCACAACAGTGAGTGCATAGCTCAAATATTCAATTAGACTGTTTTAAGCACTGCGTGCTTGCGTTTGTATTTTTACGTTACTCGTTAATTTTCGTGACGTATGCGTTTACATTTTCCTTGTTTATTGAAGCTGCAATCTGTCCATTTCATTCGTTAATAACTGTTTCCCTGTCGCTGTTGTTGAAAATTATAAGCGGCCATTAAGTACTGTGCCGCGGAACACACATTATACGTTAATATGCATCTCACATAACCTGCTCATAAATATGTTTCACCTCACAATTGTAAACGCACAAATACATCTTTCACTTTAAAGCACCTGGAAGGCGCAGCGGACGACAGACCTACAGTCGATATCAGACGCTGGAACTGGAGAAGGAGTTCCTTTTCAACCCTTACCTGACACGCAAACGACGGATTGAGGTGTCCCATGCCCTCGGCTTAACTGAGAGACAGGTAAAGATTTGGTTTCAGAATCGACGGATGAAGTGGAAGAAGGAAAATAATAAGGATAAGTTTCCAGGCCAGAGGACAGAGGCCGAAGAGGATGCGAACGAGGACGGCGAAGTGGACGAAGGAGAAGAGAAGGAACCGGTAGAGGAAGCAGAGACCAAGGAGTAATTTAATGGCCTTTTTACGACTATACGACTTCGAAAGAAAAAAAACACCCTGTGAATGGGACGATGAACAGGAAAGGCCGACGATATAAACTTTATGACTACAGTTTTATTGAGTCAATAAGTGAGAAAACCCTTCAAACTTCTTCCTTCTGGCCTATCTTCATGATGGGAATAAACATGAAGTTAATCGCAGCAGAATAGCTCATCTGGTTTTGAAATAAAACCAACGTTTTCTGTTTAAGAAAATGCAAGAAAATATATGTTTTCTTTTTAAAATGTATATGCATATATATTCTGTTAGCAACAGAACGTTGGGCCGTTGAACCATAGACGTGAATTATGAATATGTCTTGCTTCTAAATCGGTCAGAGCGATGAAAATTAAAATAAATTAATTAAATATAATTACCTTAGAAGCAGGTATTGTTTTAGCTAAATCATATGCTTGATTCTTTGAATCAATTAAGACCAAATGGAACTGGGCTAAGTATAAAATTAGCATAAAATAGAAGAACCAAATTCTAAAACTAAATTCAAACCTACCATCCAAAGTTAAAAACTTAGATATATTTATGAAATGCATTAAATTAAACCCAGCTGACTGTCGAGTATTATTTCGGTGCGGACAAGGCTTCATTCATTGTGATCCTGTATAAAGTGATACGTATTAGTAAAGTCTTCTGTAAGCTCAAACACGCATTAGGTATTTTTTATTAAAAAGAGTTTAATTCGTGGTCAGTAGTACTGGGGATGTCATTGTCATTTTTTTTTTTTTGCCCATTTAAAGGGAAATACAATCGCCTGAAAACAGCCTAAATATGCTACCTAACTGGGAAAATTGCAATACATTTTTAAGAGAGTCATTTCAGAGTGTTTGTTTTCTCTGTTATGAAGCCCAACAACTGCTTTGTAGGATCCCTGAGCAATAGATGAGCGTGCGCTTTAAGACAGCTACCGTAAATCAACTGGATATTGCGCAAACTTCCGTATATTGAGGCCATTTGTATGCAATAAGAACAACAACAACAACAATAATAATAATAATAATAATAATAGAACGGGTTGCTTAAAAATGTTTCATTTCCCCCCAACAACTTAAACTGCCTAATGACACCGCGCACATTGCTGTGTAGATTATCATGAATACTACTTTGAATTTGGTGTGTCAGGTATTTCATTGTGACGATGTTCTAGGCTAGATTTCAGATTGCACTGATATAACCTGCAAGATAGTATATTGGTATTTATAGCTGTTAACAATGTGCTTGTTTTCTTTTGTTGTTTTTATTGTTTTGTGTTACCAAACGATTGTTGTTGCAACAACATTAATAAATGAATTACTTCCCATATTCAATTGTATTCATTTCAATAAACGAACAATGATGTATATGATAAATTAAGATTTTCCAGCCAGTGTTTCCAAGGCGCGACACCACACTTACAAAAGCATGCATACACCAGAAAGACAGCGGCACAGTAAAAATCGCAACGTTTGCCCATCACAACTATTTTTTGTAAGTATCGTAATTAGTTTTGTTTCTTATCACTCCAACTTTCTATTTATCACTAATGAATAAATGAAAAAAAATACAATGAAAAAATAGCGAGAAAATGTTGATTTTCTGAACACAAGATTCCGCTGAGTCGCCCACTTTATCCAATCTACAGTAATTCATTAACAAAAAGAAAAACACAGTCACAGTATTTAGGTTTGTTTGAAAAGAATCTGAGATGCTTGATGAATCCTGCATTTTGTGGATGCTGTTTGAGGTTCCCAGAAAAGGGTTTGTTGATCTAGCCTTATTCACATATGGGCAATATTACCACAGACTGAACAGGGAACTTCAAGTTGCAATTTGATCAGTACGACTTCACGTTCACAAATATCGATGCCGTTTCATAGAAAACCACGGCCACTGACGGCTCTTTCAATACGTATCATGCCAATTGTACGAGCATTCATGTTTACAGGCTGTTTGTAAGTGTCCTGGGTATTCATCGTAGCAAAGTATAATAAAAGATGTTTTAACACCTCCAAAGTTCTGAAGTCAACTACACAAAGAACAGTTTTGTTTTCGACCTTTGTGTATTGTTAAAAGACGGGCAATAGTCATAATTTGGATCCACTTCTGCGTCACGCAAATCATATCAAAAAGCGATTTTTGATGTATGCCCATATTTTGCTATTATGTGCTATATACACCAGCTACCAGATAATATACTACATTACATTTAAAATATGACATTATAAATGTTATAATCCCAAAGTTGCAATTTGTTCCTTGTTCTTCACTTAAATTGAGCATGCGCCTTCATCAGACTCTTTATTGTTTTCGTAATGTTGTATCAACTCATTGATCGTGTTAAAAACTAAAAAAATATACAAACTGAAACAAATTATACTTTCTAGGCACATTAGTTGATAAAACAGCTGCGTTATTTTTGCGAGTTTATAGTGGTTTTCAAAGTGAATTTCAAAATGCGTTTCTCTAGCCTTAGATTGAAAAGGAGGAAATATTCACGGTGCCACTCACATATGGGCGGATGACCCTCCCAGAGTCTGAAATGGTCGCGGAGCTAATACTTGACTTCCATGCATGCAGAAGAGGCACGTTTCCCTAGCAAATTCAGCTATACTTATGTCTTTAGTTATGTAAATAATAACGTACCGCCAATGTTATGCTTGTAATAGCATTACTTTTTTTTAATTAAAAACAGAATCCCGTGGAGCGCACTCAATCTGTAACCATTCGCCCTACTGTAAATCGCATTGGATTAAAAATAGAATAAAATATAAGACCTTAAATGTAATTGAGCACTGATGAATTGGGATTATACGGGATAATACCCCTGATGTGTTTTTTAGTCTTAATTCAAAGACTTCACAAGTGATGCAAAAAACCAACCACTGAATTTTATTTATAAATAATTCAGATAAAATAACATTAACAACATATACAAACCGTTCCGGTGGGGGTGGTATGGCGGCTTTGTGAGTAGCACTGTTGCCTCACACCCCCAGGGTGTCAAATCCCATCTTTGCTCTGTAAATGTGGCGTTTGTATGCTCTCCTGTGTCACGTGGGTTTCCTACTGCTGATTGGCGCATGTGTGTGTATGTGCTATACCCAGGGTGCTGCCCAGCCCCCAGCTCAGTGCTGCGTGAGACGACCTACAGCCAATAACAATCAGCATCGGGCACCGGCCGGGTACATTCATGAAGGGGTGCTAGTCCATAGCAAGGAATATCTATCTATCTATCTATCTATCTATCTATCTA
>JABFEB020000038.1:908339-930499 GCA_019775895.2 Stomatorhinus ivindoensis | reverse complement strand
TTTTATGTACGTCGCGGAGTAACACCATGGGAGACTTCTTATACACATCGCGGAGTAACACCACTGGAGATTTTTTAAACATGTCACCGAGTAACACCACTGGAGACTTTTTATGTACGTCGCGGAGTAACACCATGGGAGACTTCTTATACACATCGCGGAGTAACACCACTGGAGATTTTTTATGTACGTCGCGGAGTAACACCATGGGAGACTTCTTATACACATCGCGGAGTAACACCACTGGAGACTTTTTAAACATGTCACCAAGTAACACCACGGGAGAGTTTTTATACACATCATGGAGTAACACCACAGGAGACTTTATACATGTCGCAGGGTAACACCACATTAGACTTTTTATGCACAATGCAGAGTAACACCACTGTAGACATTTTATATGCATCGCCAAGTAACTCCACAGGAGACTTTTTATATACGTCGCCGAGTAACACCATGGGAAACTTTTTATACACACTGCGGAGTAACACCGCGGGAGACTTTTTATACACGTTGCAGAGTAACACCACTGGAGACTTTCTATGCACATTATGAGGTAATGTTGCAGGAGACATTATAAACACAAGGTGGAGTAGACATTTTATACACAGCAATGCTGTGGGAGAATTTTACACATGCCACAGAGTAACACCATGAGAGACTTTTTATACACACTGCGGAGTAATGCTTTGGGTGATTTTTATATATGTCACAGAGTAATGCTTCTTAAAACAAATTTAGTACAGCTGTTCAAATTACTCTCTTAATTACTAACAAATGGCTATGAACCACTTTTCATTCTATGAAAATGAAACAGTAAATTTAGCAAATAAAAACATAATTGACTCTGAGCAACTGAAGAATTTGATATTTAAATTGTAAATAAAACCTTGATCTTTAAAAAACTTGATCTTTTCCTTGTTCTTGAGTACTCCTTACTTCCTTCAGCAAACCATCAGCTGTAGTGTGATGGGTTAAAACAAGTCAGTGTGATCTCGTCTGCTGCATCTTTGAATTAGGTTATGAAATCCATAACCAGAAGCATTTAAAAGATGGTACGTAATAAAATAAAATGCCATTAATGGATTGCATAGCATGGACTCAAAGAAGCTGCAGTTTTAAAAACAATGCAGCCCGGAATACACATATATGTCTTGTACAGTAGGTTATGAAGTCATGTAGAAATGTTATAGCTCGTCAATCTCATCCTCCTCTTTTACTTTTCCGGACCTCTGAGGCTCTTTGTGTTTTATTTGTAGACCACAAATAAGTCCCAAACTGCCCACAATGGTAATTTAAATGCCATGTTATCGTTCTTCTTGACAGTGCCGTTCCTTTGGGATATGGTTATAGTGTCTGCGGGTTAGGCCGCTGTGCCTGTAATCGGATGGTTGTGGGTTTGAATCCTGGCTTCACTCTCAACTGAATATGTGTCAATGTGCCTTAAAGGATAATGAGATGTGAAAGTACCTGTATGTGTGCTAATTAAAGTATTGTTTAATTTTCATTTCACACAGAGACTCTTCTTGGGGTGTGTGGAGGACAGCTGAAATATTGTGATTATTATCTGTTTCCTGGGAAGGTCATTCTCAAGTGCAGGTCTTTTCAGTAATAAAGGTCTTGGAGTGTTTAAATGCAACTTATGATAGAGGTGACCATACTACTGATAAACAGATAATTGGGTTCAGTGTTCATCTTTGAATCTTTCTAAAAATGCATTTTAGACGGCAGCAAGGTTAGGGAGCATAGGGTTGGTGGCATTGCAGACTGGGCAGTGCTCACAAGCCTGTGATGAGGGAACTCGCTCCCATGACAACAGAGCAAATGTGTGAATGTTTCGGGTGAGAATGTGCTGCCATGGAAGTGAGGGATGTGACTGTCACTGCTGCTCCAGTCTGTCCCCTGCTAGCTCCTTTAAGCAATGAACAAAACACTTAACATTTTACAAACCGCTAGTTGTTTGGGGTCTTTGCCATTTTGGCTTGGGCAGCGTGCGGCTCAGCGGGTCAGGGTGCTGTGCTGGTCATAAAAAGGTTATAGGTTCAAATCCCAAGGCTGGTTGGGATTTTACTGGTTGGGCACTTGAACAGCACCCTAATCCAGGGAATGTCTACCCTCTCTTCTCCTGCCTTCATCTGCCAATTAAATAAAATATCATGTATTCTCACACACACAATTACTGTTTTGGTCTACCTGCATTAACTTCAGAAACATTTAATATTTTCAATTATAAAGTGCTGACAACGTGCTACACCTGCAGTATAGTCACTATATTTACTATCAAGATGTAACAAGTAGTTTGGTTGTAGTCCATGGAAGGTTTCGATTTACATCCTTTTTGGTGCTGGATAGTTTAAGGGTGACCAGTTGAGGAACGATTCTAATATATTTGACAGACATCGGAAGCAAGGAGAGGGGAGTGGAAGTAATATATTCAAGTGCAGTAGCTGTTGTGCGCAAGTGCTCTAACAGACATGTCGGTGGCACACGAGGCAGCTGGTAGTTTAACTAAATAGCAGAGTCCTGTAAAACTGTAAAAACAAACACTAAATTCAAATAGTTTGCACTCGTTTTTATTCCGTGTCCTGAAAGGGAAAGTTTGCTTTTAAGTCTGTGGGGTGTTTTCTTTCTCTTCTTTGGAATGAATTCCTAAGAAGCATCCAATAGGGGGTGCTGTTCCTCACCCGCCAACGTTTTAGTTTTTGAATCGGTAGCTGTTGATCTTATGAGCATTCAAGCTGCACTATTTTATTCCCAGTTAACGGCAAAAAAAAAAGTGTGAGACAGACTGTGAATCTTTGTGTTTATCACAAATAAAAACCTTTTTTCCATTAAATAAGTACTGGTTTTGACACAGTCCATAGCCAGACATACATTTTTCCATGCTGCTTTTTATTAAGTAAGCTGTGATTTAAGGCAGCACACAGAGACAGGTTATACACAGGTACCCAGGGACACTCTGCAATGGCACCCTTATAGGCATTTCAGCAGGTGTCCTTGGAGGATGCTGATGTTCATTATTTACATCTATCAGATGCTTTTATCTAAAGCAACGCTTGAGTTTCAGAAGACCGGGTGAGAGAATAGAGGGTCTTGATTCAGGGCCCAGCAATGACGTCCCTGGGATTTGGACTAGCAACCTTCCTGTGTGCCCCAGCGCTGCCCCCATAACACCACGGCAAACTGTGCAGACACAGGTCAGGACTGCAGCCTCCATCTTCAGGATGGCATCGGGTGAAAGCTTCTGTAGATACTCTCCTCAGACCAGACTTTTAACAGGATAAATATCACTCATATTTTTAAAAACATTGAACTCACTGCAGATATGCCTGGGAAACATTCAAAGCATTGTAAGGTTATTAGTTTAGACATTCTGCTCATATAGAATGTCATCTATAAATATAAGTCTTCATTTACAAACAAGCCTATGTAAACTCAAGTGAGTATAATCCTGAAAAAGTCAATATACACTAATTACATTAATCTCCTCAGCTGTCAAGATAGAATGTTTTCCATGACATAACATGTAAGACAGAATGAAATCATCCTAGATACACGCGATTCTATAATACTTTACGAGGCCAATCGCCGAGTGATTCTGTAATTGTGTTGGAGTATTCCTACGTAACATTATGAGCTGTTAAAAGTTTATAAGCTTGCTATTAAAATGTGCCTGATAAAATATATAATTTTTAATCCATGCCTTCCCACCACAATATTACTGACTCAGATTATCCCTTTTGTAATAAAAATGTGAAAATGAGCTATTTTGAAACGCAATTAACGGGATATTCCTCGTGCATAAATATCTGATTCCCAGAAGAAATGCAAATATTCCGGACAGTGCAGGGCCTCAAACAGGTGGTATCTGTTCGATTTAATCGACTTTTCTGTTGCACATGTTAAAGTTAATTAACTCTGTTCTTTTTTGTATTAACAGATGCAGAGCAGCAAGGCTGCTATCGGCACCGGTAAGATTAAGCTGTTCCTCCTTCCTCACTGTCTCGAGTGGTTTACTGAAGCTGGTCGCCATAAAAATACATTATAAACAGAACACGCACATAAACATACACCAAATGGAAATTTTATTATTAGGTTATCAAATGTGCGCTGGGCTTAAAATTCCTTTTCAGACTGTACTCGTGACTAGCGAGATGACTCAAGGCCTGTGCTACGCCTGTTTTACAGGTTTTTAAGAATGAAACCGAGAGAGTCAATGAAAACAAGTAGGCCTATATATATTCATAGTTTTATAGTGAGTATATTGTATTTTGATATCATTTGCTACAAATTTACATCTGGTTTGTATATAGTTTTATTTTCTCTTAAATGGCCGCAGCTTCCCAATGAAGCGAATAGGCCGGATAAATGGCTCTGGATTGGAATCACATTCTACACACTGCTATGCTACTTCTTGTTGCCAATTCGTTTAATAGCTAAGTCACAGCAGCTTATCAGCAGCATATTTTCTCTTTAATTTTATCAATGCAACATGTTGGATATATAATTTGTTACTGGATTATGAATTAGTTTAACGTGTATGTAATTCCACTAAATGAAAAATAAAGTTTGTAGATGTTCAACGTGTTTGTTCAACTCAGAGTTTGAAACTTTCTTTGGTGTGATTGTCTTTCCCCTCTCACCAATGCCGTTGTTTGCAGGAGCCAATGTATAGGTTTAGCATTATTTTTTTCTGGTATTTTAAAAAATATAGCTAAGATAAAATATCCCCACCATTTCGTTGCCAAACACCTGCAGGGAATCGTGTAGCAAGTGCGCCCTGTCTTAGAGCAGCGCTGGAGAATCACACAGGTTGGTATCACTTCGCCGGAGTAAAACTTACAAAGAAACGACCTCATAGCTACATTAAACTTGGAGCTGTGTGTGGTATTTAGCCTCTAACTATAGGCGAACAAGTACTCAGGAACCGTATGATTGACAGCTAGGGTAAAGGTGCAGTGGAGCCTCCGATGTGGATTGATCGGCAGGTAGATGCTAACACAGAGAATCGTGCTATAAAAATATAATTTGTCACAGGCTAACAATTTATGGGGGAATATGAGAAAACGCCTATCATTCATTAAATATGTGCAATTCGATTTTTTTTCAGGGCCTCACTGTAACGAACAAACTAAACAAAATATTGATTAAATATCGATTAAAAATATGCATTGGCATAAACGAGAGCTGGCTTGTTAGCTATTAAGCTAAAGGAAATGATTCGTCGGTGTTTAGTAGAAAAATCCCATCTGCTGAAAATCAAATCACAAACACACACACTTCAGTTTTTTCATTTTCAGTTTTTAGTCAGATGAATACGTTTATTTATTTATTTTCTGGAGTCGATAGTGCGCCCCATGATCCAATTTACAATTAAATAAATTCCACTATTTAAACGGCGCGCACCGATTCTCAGTTAATGCTGTTTCAATCACTGCCGAGAAATGTTGACGTTTACTTAAATTTCACCACTGGAACCGGAAAACATTCGTTTCTAAATTCATCTATAAACGAGGCAATATATCAAATACTTTACACTTTACGCTTATTATTGTATAAGATACTGTGTGGTTAATATGCAAGAACATTTTAATTAGGTAACCATGCTTGAAACCCCCAAACAAACAGAAATAAATATAAAATATGTATATGTATAATGTCAGAACAGAGATCCATTATTTCAAGAATGTATACAAAATGAGGGTTTCGTGGACCTTCAGCTTCATGCTGGTTTTGTTCCGGAGGTTTGAAGAACCACTACAGCGTTACCCAAAAAAGCAGGAGCCGGTAACTTAAAGGAAAGACGAGGGCGAATCCCAGCTGGCGTGTCCAGCATAAGGACAAGAATCAGAAGCGTAATATAATACTTTCATTTTATTCATCTTCATCTTCGCGATTTCTTTAAAGGTTTTAGGAATATTCAGAAGCCTCAGTGAGGGAACAGAACACTGACACGAAGTAACTATTGTATTTGGCATGTTTAATGTATTAGTTTCTTTTATGTCCAATGTCCAAGGGCATTTGCATGCCTGTTAAACAGTAAGCATTTCTGGAGGGAATGAAGTTGTAACACTTGCCAATTGCACAATTCGCTTGATATGTAGGAATGAAAAAAAAAATTTATATATATATATATATATATAAAATACGAAATTACATGTAAAAATAACTTGAGAGAAACATTCGACGTACTCTAATGTTAACGTTTATCTATCTATCTATCTATCTATCTATCTATCTATCTATCTATCTATTTAAATTGCTATATATGCTACTTGAGATATTACTCGGTTTTGTTTAAATGTCATGAAATCAGACTTTGGCGAGTTTTGGTAATCGAAATTCAAATCTGAGAGGAATCTTTCCAATGCATATCCGCTGGAAGTTTTTTGCAATTCAAGATGTGCTGATTTCGTTTCCAGAAGTCTTACAGGCCGTGAAGTGCGGAAAGGGAAATTGACTGTGTTTGTGTGTGTTTGCGTGTGTGTGTGTGTGCGTGCGTGCGTGTGTGTGAGAGTGAGTGAGTGAGTGAGTGAGCGAGAGAGAGAGAGCGAGAGAGAGTGTGTACGTACGTATATATGTGTGTGAACGCATGCAATACAGACGATGCAAAAAGCTTTACGATTTTTCTAACGTACAAATGAAACATTAAATTAGTTCGCCTCGGGGCTTCATTTTTCTATTTCTACATTATAACTAGTTATTGAACTAGGTGCAAGATCTAAAAGCCATTTGTGTGGAGACAGATTTCATTGGTGTTCCCTCATCAATAACTCCTTGGCAGTGAACTATTGGAACAAGTCAAACGCGGGAGGTGAAACGGGGGTCAGGCTGTCTAAGTATTATTAAAATGCGTCCAGGACACTGGTGGGCTTGGCTGGGGGTGGGGGCTTCCTGGGTCGTGTTCAGATTGGTAAAGGTGCACAAAAATCAAAATTGCATCTTCAAATTTGCAAATGCGCACTAGATATTCGAGTAAACGTTTTGTCCGGCGCTGTGGTCTCTGCTCCATTAAGATTGCATTACTGCCTATGTTGATAGAAAACACGGTTATTTACCTTCTTTTTGAATCACTGTTAAAATTATTATTCCAAATGATTTTTGTCAGTCTTTGAGTTGATAAACAAAAGTATAATGTTACTAACAGAAGGTTAGTTCGTCATTTTACGGCAGTTTCTGGTAACACTTGATAAATGCGTTTTACAAAGTTGAGTTTACATATCGATTACAATATAAAATCCGTTATTTGTGCCCTTTCATTTTATTTTGTGCAGAAGCCAGATTGATAATTCTGGCGGGAGAACCGGTAGGTTACCGAGCGGTCAGTATGGTAATGGATAGCACAATAAAACCCCTGGGAACAATAGAAACTTATTTTTCATCTCCTCTGTCACGCGACCGCTTTGTGTATACCGCGTTCGTGGCTGAATATTTATACTGTGGGGGCCACACCAATGATTGGGATTACATAGAATTTGAAAGTGAAAGAAGGAGCTTTGTATCATACGCGTTCACACAAATTGTGCTTGTTTGAGTATGTGTGTGTGTGCGCGCGCGCGAGTGTGTGTGGACACGCGTGCGCATGTGTCCTAATCACACCTCAACCAGACATGTCAATTCTCCAGTATCGATAAGCCAGCTATCCTAAACGAAAGCAGAAAGGGAGACGTTAGAATGATGCTGTCCTGAAATGACGGGTCTTTATTTGAAATGTAATTTGTACGAACATTCGACCATGAGTAAAGAAAAAGACTACGGCAGACTTCGCTTTCTCGTGTCTCTTTCTTTTTTGATGATAAGTTTTCATTAAGATGGATCCAGTCTTATGTTACTTTTGACACAACAATTTGTATTTTATAAATATTAGAAAGTACACTGTCTCCCGTATGCTAACGCAGTTACTCTTCTCTTCTTTGTTTGGAATAACACGCGATTCTAAATGTGTTCTTAAATTTGTATATTTCACAAATCCATAGTCCTCAGAATATTAAAATGAAATTAATATTAATTTTTGTCTTGTTTGTACAAATAACCTATAAGTCTGACAAATCACATTTCAGTTAGCATTGATATGGCTTTCAGATTAAGCAAAAAGGGTGCTGTCATGTCTATTAACCTAATTTACAAATTTATCTGATAACAATTAGTCTCAAATAATTAATTGTACTCAAATAATATATGCGGAACACCTAATTGAAGCTTTGTTGGACATTTTTTGGACACCATTCCACATGATAACCTTCTCATCAAATATTTCTTTCAAAAATAGCAGTATTTGTTTATCTGTAACGTGCGCATGTATTAGTCGTCTATGTATACCCTGTAGAACCGAATTTGTGTGAACAATTGCTAATCGCAAATGAGCCTCTACAGGAATATATAGGCGATTCAAAAGCAATACTCGATACTTCATTCATCTTAGACTCCTTCTCAGACTTATGCGTGCTTCCAGTCATTAAATGCGTAAGGAACGTAAGGAGGCGTTCACTGACATGCTTATGTACATTTGTTCAATATTAAGAGTTCTGAAGATTAAACAATGAAACATCAGAGAAACGTAGAAAAGTAGACTACTAACGACAGACAGACTGATAATCTTACTCATGGTAACATCGTGATGAGCAAGGCTTCGTGCAACCAGTAAATCATGTGAAGGCCAAAGATCATTTTAAAGTGATTGATTTACTGCATTTACGGCGTAATAAAATGCGAAAATGTTCACACAATGACTGGAATTGTCAAAACGCATGACTCTAATAAACAAACCATAAACCGCTAAATGCATGTGGCGTTTTAGCGTCGTGAGTAATGAAATAAAATATGACGCGATGATAGCGATTATTTAAATCATTGCTACTGGTCCTTCCCCGTTCTCCGCTAGCTGGTTTCCGTACTAGCGTTGGAAGTTGCAAAGTTTAAAGGAAACAATGGTGTCGCCATTGCTTTGTAAACCCTTTAAAAGTAAACGTGGCTAATTAAACAAAACAAAATAGATCAACATGAATGAATATTCAGCAAAATTCCAGACAATTCATTTAATGTAGGCTACGGCAGTTTTATATGAATCACATTTACACTTAAAGACCGTTAAAAGGCCAGTGGACGCATAAACGAAGGTGGCGACTTTTATTTGGACGCTTCTCTCTGTCTATAAATGCCTGTTTGTGTATGTGCACGGGTAATCGCTGCAAACGATAAACGTCTGGATGTTGTAACTAATAGACGTGTCTTTCTTTTATTCTTATTGGCTGATTTACACCCCCCCCCCGGAATTACACACAATTTCAGATATAAAAAAACTGGATTAATTGCATGAAATTATTTAAATAAATAATTCTTGTTGGAGAGGCAGGGATGTGGAGATGCAGGCATACACATAGAGAATCACGCACCTTAACTGTTGTCTGATATGCATGTTATACAGAAGGAAAAAACCATAATCGAACGTGCATTGCAATTAATCTGAATATTTCACAGGAAGATGATTGTTTCTGTTTCAAGACTTAATTAACTTACTTTCCTTTCTTCTGTTATGCTTTATTACTCAGATTACCGTTACCTGTCCAATGCGTCCACTCTGAGTGATCTGCCTGTCCAGCTTAGCATAGCTAACTAGAAGTACATTTACCCCATTATATTGAACCAATTTCTGAATCATCATGTTAACCCAATTATTGAAGTGTCTGTGCCCCACTTTCACAGGACACGCGCAGGCCCATACACCGCCAATTAGGCGCACGATGGCGAAAGGAGTGGGCGCACTTGGACAGAGCATCGGTTCCTTATCCGGGGACTGCCTCTCCCTCTGCTATTGGGCGGCTCAATCACGTGGTAAAAGTAACTTTACAGGGTCGCTCGCTAGTAGGAGGGCTTTATGGAGCAGAAAAACGACAAAGCTAGAAAAATTATTTTCCACTCCAGAAATTAATGATCATGAGCTCGTATTTGATGGACTCTAACTACATCGATCCGAAATTTCCTCCATGCGAGGAATATTCGCAAAACAGCTACATTCCAGACCACAGCCCCGAATACTACAATCGCACGAGGGACACTGGTTACCAGCATCACCATCAGGAGTTGTATCCTCCGCGAGGGAGCTACCAGGAGCGCCAGTATAACTGTCCAAATATCCCCGAGCCTGACACTCAACGAGGGCATGGGCTACCCAATTCCGGGCACCTGCTTGTTGGGAAAGGACAAGCAGCGTCATGTGAACCCCCACCGTTACCCACGTCCCCCTCTACCCCAGCGACTGCGTCCACCGCCTGCAGCCAAGCTACACCGGAGCATCCAAACAGCACAGCCTCTTCAAAGCAACCCGTAGTGTACCCTTGGATGAAGAAAATTCATGTCAGCACCGGTAGGAAACTTGTGTGTCTGTCTTCCTCTGTCTCGCGCTATCTTCTCCTCCTCCTTTCTCTCTCTCTTTATTTTGCCCACATCTCCTAACCAGCCCCTGCCACGATAGGAGAGAAGCCTTTGAAATGGCACAATTGAGGCGGATTTACGACTTGCGTTGGTAATTACACCCACCATAAATTTTATAGCAGAGCGCCACTCCGGGCAGCCGTATTGCCATGTGGCTTTTCCTCTTACGTATGTGTATGAGAGGGGAGAGAGGAAGAATGGACACGGAAAAAAATCCCGGATTTTTAATGTTGCATAAATAATTTAGAGCCTCTTTCAACATAAATGCCCCCATCCCCCATATGGAGCCATTAAACAAGTTCTCATGACGAATTTTAGGTGAATTTAACTAAATATACTAGGCGTAACATTTCCCAATCATTTCCATTCCCATCTCAATTCATGCCGCTTTTGGTGTACCCCTCCTTCCCTCCTTACTCCCTTTCTTCCTCTCTTTTTCTCTCTACCTCTCCTCTTTCCAGTGAACGCCAGTTACAATGGAGCGGAACCCAAGCGGTCTAGAACTGCTTATACACGCCAGCAGGTCTTAGAATTGGAGAAGGAATTCCACTATAATCGCTACCTAACTCGGCGAAGACGCATCGAGATTGCTCATTCATTGGTTCTCTCCGAACGGCAGATCAAAATTTGGTTTCAGAACCGCAGGATGAAGTGGAAAAAAGACCATAGGCTACCCAACACCAAAGTCAGATCCTCATCTTCCACAGGCGTACCCTCTGGGTCCAACACAACCACATCAGCCGGCGCTGTCGCGGCTGCTGCGGCTTCTAACACCGTGGCCGCGTCCGAGGAAATCCCCCGGGTGTCCGGAGCCGAACGTGTCGAGGATATTACAAGGTTATAAGACATAACTATTTCAAGAAGAGAGAGAATTGAGACTGATTATTTATAGAATATAATATATTTTGGTTCTTCGTTGTTTTCTTGTGCGTAAAAATCTGGAAAAAATAAACAAAAGGTCTTCCTTTAAGTCCACAGTTATATAAAATGCATGTTATATAGCATGGATTAATGCGAATTCCAGCGGATGGTTTTTACGCTACGCAGGTTTTAATTTATTCGAAATTGAAATACCAGAATGATTTTTAAGAAAAAAAAACACGTTTTGGATGAAGGTGAAAGAAGGACATTTTTAAGAAAATGTTGTTGTGGCTAACTCGGTCGTCTCCGTGTCTAGGTTATTAAATGCACAATTGTAAAATTCATTTTACAAACAAGACTGGAGTGACATTTGTTTTTTATGTGAAAACCAGAAAATGCAAAGCTACTGACATTGAACGTAGTTGTTTATCTGAAAATATTGATAATGCTGTGAGGTTTTTTTGGCGTATTGCGAAAATCAGACTAAACTCATTATTTAGTTTTGTGATGATAACGTTGTGACTTAGGCTGATTTAAGCAGATCGTTGTGAAATGCAATAAAGAAGTTTTAGTGTATTTGTGGTAATCATAGTGGTCAATAAAACAGTGGGTGTCAATTAGTTTCATATACGTGATTTTCATTTGATCTTTACTGGTTCAAATCTCTGTGTTTTATAATTGCATTAAACATAGGAGAATTGCCACGAGTCCACCTGAACTCCAGAGGTGTTGAATTTAATAAGTGATAAGTGAGAGTAAAAAATTACTCTCTTTAATTGTTGCAATCTAGTTATTGTAGGGGATCCACTATCCAGTGCTATATTCCGTTTGTGCCTAAGATTTAAAAATAAAGTCACAGTCCCACTTAAGGGATATATTAACATTTGCAGGATACAAAAACTGTAGCGATTTACGTGCTACAAGGGGTTGTGATCAGTTATTAAACCCGCCCCTAGGTTTTGGGCCTATAGTAAACGTGACATCGCTGGTTTATGTGGCATTCCGTGTAGAACTTCATGAAGTAATATTTGAAACGAATGACGTCTCTTTACTGAGTAAAGTTATAATCCGTTTATAACACTAGACCCACTTGGCTACCTTTTCGGTCTTGACTGGAGCGGACGTCTTTCTCCTTACACGACGTACCAAAAAGTCAATTCCGAAGTATGGAAGCTGTAGAAGCAAAAAAGAAAAACTACGTATCGATAGGGTTTCTTTTTTAGATTACATGAACTGCGTTGTTGTTAATATAAATGTGTATTTTACCTTGCAAGTAACTGGCTTTCGCTGGCACTGCTTCTTGTGCATAATTATAATTCAAAGAGCTTGCCTCTCCTACACAACCTACATTCATAACCATCGCGTATCTAGAATATGCCATTAATTATAGTTTACGTGCCTGGTAAAGAGGGAAGGCCTAGTTCAAGACCTTAAGCTTTAATTCTTTAGTGCAGGCTCCAGACATAGCAACAAAACTGAACGCGCTTTCTAAAATAGATTTTAACCTCAATTCATACATGATTAATGCTGTGTGTTGTTAAGATCAAGAGTATTCACGCCACTATATAATTTGTTTTCGGGGCACCGAGCAATACCACACCAAAAGGGATTGCGAAACATCATCTTTTTAGCCTACTTACAATGATTAGGCCCGTTGCCATTCTGTGCCCCTGATTTTACGTGAAATGTTATGACATTTCTACATTTTAATCGTTTCCATTAGTTAAAAAAACCACAGGCGTCTTTTAATGACCAAAATGCAATGTTTATGTAGTTATACATTATTATACATCTCCTGAAATGCCCATGAATGTATACGTCTATATAAAACGAAAGATCAAGTTCACTTATTTTTATCTGTAGGTGATTATAGAAAGTCTTATTTCTTATTCTAAATATAATTTTTAAGAATTATATTTCCCTTAGGGATAGCGTGACAGTAGTGACTGGCGCCACACAAACGTATCGAGATTATAGCCCAATAACTCTAGACAAACCTGAAGGTTATTATAAAGACTCACAGTGTAATGTTGTTAAACCGAATCCGCATACAATCATCATTTTAATGCGGACAATGGGATGTTGCACACCGGACAATCTTTACACTGTCATGGAGTAGAATATTTAAACTACAGCCGATGGAGAAGTTCATCTTTTGAAAGTGGCGCCTGTAATGCGGAGATGCTACGTCACCGTCATTTTATCCGTAATAAGCATATGCAAACAGCTACTGGAGTCTTCAAAAGATGCAATCCCGCTCTCTCACATAAGCATAAAGCGTCTGAGAAAGTAAACAATGCTGAAATGCTTCAATGCAGGTGAATATCGGGCACAACACAATAATTACATTACATCTAAAATATATTAGCAATTTATTTCTAAAGTGAGGTTTCACTTGACCCGTCTTTTCTACAAATCCAATTTCGATAAGAGAATATTTTTTATTCAAAATATATTTCTGCATTTCGACTACCCAGCACTGTGGATTTCTTCGGCACACTAATAAACTTTGCGGCTTTTAACTCGGAATCGTAGATTCCAAAGACCAATCACGTACATTTGGCAAAAAATAAAACAAAGACGAACACTACGAAAAACCTCACAGTGCTTGATAAATTATAAATCTGTGTGACTTGAATGAAGATTACACAACGGCGTCCTAGGTGGGGCGCTGAAAAGCACAAAGGATTGAGGTATTTCGGACCATTAATCATTTTCGACCGGGACTGAAATTATTTGTGATCGCCTTTGTAAAATAATGGTTTTGACATTTGTATATTTATATCCACATATTTCCATGGTCAAAATTACGTGCTGAAATAAAGAATTGTTCGGGAAGTTGTTGTCTTCAAAATAACGTCCTAATAACGGCACGCATCTGCCTGACTTGGACGTGACTTTCGGGGGCCGTTCAGCAGCGGCCCAGGCCGCCATCCCGTAGCCATTATGTAGCTGGACAGCGCAGAGAAATGGATGTGCACGCCAAAAACGAAGCGTCCCGCCATCTCTTTCTCGTCCCTGTCGCCTTCATGGCGCGAAGCTGAAAAGGTACTTTATTGAAGTTTGGGGGTAACGACGAGAAGGCCGAGTTCACACAAGGGTCACATTTTCTATCCCATTAGGTTTATTTCAGCCGAGATGGCCGACCTTTCCAACCCCGTGACCTGGCAGATTCTCCCAACGTGTACCTTCTGTGAGAGCCCTCGCCGTTTTGCATGGGCCTCGCCAGTGTTCTTGGTGTTTTTTTCTAACCATATTAATGACTGGGGAAAGGAGGCACGGGAAAGTGTTGCTGTGTTGACCCGAGATAGAGAGGGAGAGAGAGACGGAGGAGTAAAACATGGTGAACCACGGACATACCGCTTGAATCAATCCCATAGCCATTCTAGGGTATACTATAATTTTGAAGGATTTACAACAGTGATGTGCAAACTGCCCTGTCCGCTTGTGACACATGTGAGTATATGATGCATTCGTGACTCTGTTTTCGAGGGAGGGGCAGGACCTCTCATTCGTAATATATTTAATTCATAGTCAGTTCTAGAGTTGAAAGATCCTATATATGTACGTATGCTAAGTTACGGAAAAAAGTTAACATCTGCATATTTGTAAAAAGTAGAGAACTCAGTGGTAAATAAATCTGTCCACCATCATATCATAAAAAGCGCTAATATCCACCATTTACGTGTATCCCGCTGTATCCCGCGAGCACAACATCCCGTCTTTTTAGATTTCGATTAGTTTTTATTACTCAGGCTTCTGCGTGGTAAAAACCCACAATATCTAATCGTATGTCTTGGGAATTTCTGGATATAACCTTTGGTTAAGAGTGACAGTTGGATCTCAGTTTCCCTTTTGTAAGGTGGAATACTATGAAGACTACAAAAATAATTTTAGCTAAGGGGGATTCTGTTTTTCCTAAATAGGATTTATAATGTTCCGACGGAAAAGCTTAACGTCTTTCACTTAGAGAACTTTGGATACATTTATTAAAATTCCACTTTGTAGAATTTAGTCCACACACACGCACACACACACATACTGGTTTGTAATTATATCTTTGTGGGACTCTTCATTCATTTCTATGGGGGAAAACTCCAGTCACAACATGACAACCTTAACCCCTACTCAACTCTAACCTTAAACATAAGTAACCAAACTAAATACATTTTTAGCTTTTTGATTGCAATCACAGATCTTTGTTGGGACTTGAAAAATGGTCCCCACAACGTCAATAACAGGTTTTATTACATTGTGGGGAACATTTGGTCAATGTAATATAAACCTAATCCACACACACACGCACGCAGACACACACACACACAAATACATACATACGAATTAAATGTTGTCTTTTAATGAAATGGTATTTAATATTTATTTTATTTATTTTAGTATATTTACGAAACCCTTTTTATCGTTCATGTGTCTCGCAATCGTTATTTTAACACAGTAGATAAAATCCTTAAGGATGCATAAGTGGTCAGTCAGTTTTCTTCGAGTTTGACGTAGTGCTGATGATAACGGTTCATTTAAACTTTCGAGATTAGGCTTTGAAAATGACAACAACAAACACGGCTTCCCTGTAGCTCCCCCCCTCCTCTCTCTCTCTCTCTCTCTCTCTCTCTCTCTCCTTCTCATACACACAGACCCAGACAGATATAAAAGCATCTACTGTATATTTCATGTAGTGAACTTCCAGAGACCTCACTGTGCAGTACTTGTACGCTTTCCCGAACATTATTACGTGTCACCGAAATTATATTATCATGGACATGGATGCCTGTGGCAACGTGCCCATTTACAAGCTGTTTCGTAACCAATGCACAAGTTATTTGTCGCTTTTATTATGGTCCGGTATATTAAAATATAAAAATAATACATTATCTTTATTTTTCCTTTATCTTGTCATAATACAGGCACACTCACTAACAAATTAATTCACTTGAACGTGCATGTGAACTTGAGTAAGGGGTACAAACGCAAAGGTTTTGAATTTACTCATACATACAGATGCTTATATTTGACAGATACTTTAACAGGGCTGTCTAATGTGGCAATAGACGTATTTTTATATATATAGGATTGGTTCTTTGCTGTAAAATAAATGAAAAGGGATGGTCAGCGTCTAGCTGCAGCAGGGCCGGCCCTGGGTATTCTGGCGCTCCATAGGCGAGACTTTGTCGAGCGTCCCAACCCCCAGAACGGCAGAAAACAAATTTTCTCAATTCATTTATTTTTTAAAATGTCTGTAGCACGGGGTCTCTGGCTGCTAACCAGCTAGCTGGCGCCTGGTTCACAAGAAACGTAGTGAATTTCAACTAGTACCTGTAAAGTTACAGAATGCAACCCGAGGTATTTCTTCTGATTGTTTTCACTCGTGTTTTTGCGCCCCCTATTCAAATGGCGCCATAGGCGATCGCCTATGTCGCCTATAGGGCGGGAGGGCTCTGAGCTGGAGTGATGAGGGCAGCGTGGAATCATGTCGGAGGGCTGGTCATTCTGGTCCGGAAGATACATACATATTACATATTTATAAACCAACAGAAACACCTTTAGGAACTTATAAAATAAATGCGGACAAAATAAATACGAAGGTACTTGATAGAACAGCATTAGCTAATTTTAATATTGACAAAATCTTTGATTTTGACTTTTACATTAACATAATATTTCGGAAATATGACATTGTCCTTGAAATCAGTTGTGATATTACGCTGGTTGAAAGCTGTTTTTCAGAAGGCATTTTCATGTATTTTTTTGAAAGTATGTTTTGGCAATCGTTAAAACCTAGGTCTTATATATAAAAAATATATTCCCATGAATATGAAATGTGCATTACAAGCTGCATTTTAACTGCTGTGTCCTAGTGTGTAAAAGATACGCAGAAAGTGTGTTTACGGTTTGAAAGTGCGTTTACATTTTGAATCTAAAAACTTACAGGCGATCAATGCAATTTGATGTCTTTATGATTTTCTTACCATTTTTATGTTTTCTGCTAGGCTAGTAAGGTAGCCAGTTGAAACACGTTTTAATCAGAAATAATTAATGAATATTGTACAGAACAGCCTACATTTTCTTCTTTAATAACTAATATTTTATATTATGAACCACACATATTCCATGTTCATATTTGCTAACACTGACGTTTTACTTTAAGTATAAAATATTGAAATGTTTATAGGGAGGCAACGTTCATATCGTATGTGTTGCGTGTGTCGTTTTTAAGACCCAAAGCTATTTGTTTCTTCGCGATATCCACTGTTGGTTTCGCATTTTTCAGCAATACAGGAGTTTTTAGTCTGTTTGTGTGTGTGTGATTTATACAGCTCATATCGAAGATTTAACCTGTATAAGTGTTTAAATGATCATGTTCGCTATGCATTAACAATAAACTAAGTAACTATGTAACTTTTTTACATATTACACGCATATGGGTTAACCTAGCAAGCTTTCTCTCGTTTTATACCAATATAATATTATAGCAAAACTGACCACAAGCACAAGTTAGTAATATTGTGAGATTAAACAATTATTCATTTCGCATTACTTGTTATTAAGTGTAATCCGATTTTAGATAAAATTCACCATCTCGAAAATCAAAGTGTAAGCAAAACAAATGTCACATAGAAATGGAGGCAACTTTCACCATAACACAATGTTGAAAAGTTGCGTGAATGTGATTGCAAACTGCATGTAAAAAGCCGTTTGCCTGCGAGATACGGTAAAGATTTATGTGGGTTTCGTGAAAGGTGGATTTCCCTGTCTTTCACTCCAAATGGCTGAAGAAAACTGGAGTTCAGAGCCAAGCTTAGATGTTGGAATATAATCAAAATCAAAAGGCCCCTTGTGTAAGACAAGAAGTGTCTCTTCAGGTCTGTCTATGAACCCGTTCATTTCAAACTGCACTGCGCTGTTCAGAACTTTAGCAAAAATATTGCAAATCTAAACTTCTCTAGATGTGGGGCTAATATTTCCGTTTTATATAAAGAAATTAATATCAATTCGGTAAAGCTGTAGAACTTCGAAAGCCATGCTAGATAGGACTCAGTAGTGACATAATCAAATAGAAAAGCTTATCGAAACTCTGGCCTCGCTTTTCGAAATAATAGACTATACGAACGACCTTAATTTGTTAGAGCAAGAAGAAATTGCAATTCGATTTTTCTACGCGGCTTGAGGTATATGTTATATTCGGTTTCTCTGTCAGTTTCTCCTCAATTGTTCCTAAGACCTGTTTTGATTAGATGACTGACACCAGAAAACCATTGAGAGAAAGAGGCTTCACTACGCCGTATCGACGTGGCGGTCAGACATTTTAATTGCCCCATGAGACTTTTCTGTACCTGTAAATCGGAGTGAGAACGCCCATCTCACCGGCCATTTCAAGCTTCCTCCAAGTCCGGCAATTCTAATCGGCGCTTCGTCGTCCTTAACTATGCAAACCTTAGCCTGAGATCACGTCATTACAAAATGATCTGATTTTGACGTTTTTTCATAACAATCATTTTATTCTGCCATAATTTCAGTTTTGTGATAATGGTTGCCATAATAAACAAAGTTTCGACTTACTATAACTTTCTTATAAAAGATGCAATTCATTTCAATACCTTCATATAGTGTATTAGTTCTGATGAACGTTTAAGTATTGATTTAAATAATACACTACGCCATCACCCCTGAAGCAGGTCTCCCGTGATCGTGCTGTGCCTTATTTACAGTTTATATAGGATGCAGGGGACGCGAAATATCCGTACAAGGGCTGTAGTCGGAGTCAAAGCTCCAGCTGGAAAGCTTAACCAATTGGATTAGTAATTACCGCAACCTCGTTTGTCTCCGGGGTTTGTTAATGAAGTGAGGTGAGCATGTTGTGTTACATGTACATATCCTAAGATACAGCTCCTAGCTAGGTAGGCCTACACCCAAATTGTGATGGTAACTCTAAAACCGAATAACTTTGAAGGTGAATAATCAAGGGTGACTTTGTTTATGAATGATAATTATAACCGTAATACAACACTTACAACTAAAAATGTGCTATTGCTTAAATATTTTAAATGGTTGCTGTTGGAAATGTATACCGTAAAAGCAATATATAATATACAAGTACTAAAATAAAGAAAACTGAAACGATTTTCCCAAGCAGTTTGTGCTGTCCGAACAGAATCTTTTATTGATTTATGCAGGTGTGAAATTACCCTCAAACTAACATAATACACAAATAACTAATTATCAATGTGTGAAAACAAGTCCGTATTGAGCAGTAGTTTTAAAATGTGCTATAACAATACAAAAAGTAAAGATATATCTTTTAGGTCACAGGTTCATGCATGTGAATTAATGACGAGACAGGCTTGTTTGTGTATTTTTTTTGGTTTTAGTTTCGTTTCTTCTTTTGACACCTTTGTTTTCAATATGAGCATCATAGTCTTAAGACGACGCGCTGCAGCAGTGACAGCAGACGAGTTGAAACAAAGGTCAGGCTTCTATTTACCAGCGACACGGCGGCCGCTCATTGGCTGATGGTCGCTTTCCCATAAATCTTTGAACCATGTGTGCGAGTGTGGCTGCCTGGGCTTATACGGCTACGTGGGCAACGCATCGTCATTATCATCATTATTATTGTTGTTGTAGTTTTTTTTGTTGTTGCTGTTGCAATGCTGACCTAATAATATGAATTCAATGAATTCATAACATGAACGTAGGCAGTATATGTCATATTCGAAGTGTGTAATCTATAAGGCAGTGATGGGGGAGGGGGGTGTTGAGATGGACCTAAGGGCTACAGATGGGGCAACCAAAACCAAACATGTGGACAGGGCAATCAAGAAGCTTCAGTAGGGAACCTGAGGCCCCCATCTGTCCAGGAGATCACAGGCACTGTGATGAGCAGTGCTGAACCGGCGTGTCTATGGGGCACATAATCACACAAATATGCACCTGGGTTGTGGCAGTGCTGGTTAAGCTCTGGAACCCCCCCCCCCCCCATGTGATATAATGTGAAATCAGCAGGCAAAGTCAGAGCCCCATGAAAAAATGGCACCCTAGGCAGCTACCTATCTCACCTAATTGGATTGTGGTCGTTTTAAGAGATAAGCAGGTGTGACTTTGATCCTGAAGTGCTTGAACATTGAAAGCATTTATGCAATGGATACCTGCCATCCAGTGAGCTCCGTGGCCAAATCGTGAACATCTGCAAAATGCATGCAGAACATTCATAAGACCCATGGACAGGAAGGATGAATTCATGTTTACAGACAATGAACACAGAAAAATACAAACGCTACTTGGGCCCCTGAAAAACAGCAAGGAAACAGTGTGTGGGTGCAGAGGTGGCTGTTCTTTACAGAAATGTTGATCTTTCTGCCAGAAGGTGAGTAAGAAGTGGACTATTGAAAAAAGCATTTACTTTAAGATTGATGAGAGGCTTTAAAATTAGAGGGAATGTTGGGGAGCGTGCAGTGGATTTAGTCTCCTGAGAGCTTAGAGCAGAGAATTAATGAATTTACAAAGAGGAAAAAATAACTAGACTGGATAAGAATGGATAAAATAGGGAAACAAAGACATTTGTTTTGGATGTGGGCAAGAAATATCCTTCAGAATAATTATGTAGGCAAAAGTGCAAGAGAAGAATATATGAGATAAAGTAAAGTTTGGAAAAAGAACAAATGAAAATTATTTTGAAAAAAATTGTGTGTGGGGGTAGTGGGGGGAGAGTCATATGAATGTCGGATTAATATCGAGTGTCAGATGTGTGTCATGCTACTGGGGATAGTCAAGGGATTATGGGGTTAATAGTGGAAAGTCTGGTAAGTGTGGAGTTCCTAAGGGAGAGTTAGGTATAAGTGTGGGATCAAAAGGGGAAAGTTAAGTGAGTTTGGGGCAAGTAGGAGTGAGTCAGATGAGTGTGGGGTTAATAGGGAGAGTTAGGTGAGGGTGTAATTATATGAGTAGAGTCAGATGCATGTGGGGTTAATAGGGGAGAGTCAGGTAAGCTTGGGGATTTTAGAATTAGAATTAGAAGCACTAGGGATATGAAGGGAGAGTCGGGTGGCTGTCGGCTTAGTGTAGAGTTAGAGGAGAATCACGTGAGTGTGGGATTAATAGGGGAGAGTCATGTGAGCGTGGGGTTAATAGGGGAGAGTGAGATGAGTGTGGGGTTAATAGGGGAGAGTGAGATGAGTGTGGGGTTAACATGGGAGAGTCAGGTGAGTGTGGTTGTGAAGGGAGAGTCATGTGAATGTGGGGTTAATAAGGGAGAGTCAAGTGAGTGTGGGGTTAATAGGGGGGAGTCAAGTGAGTGTGGGGTTAAAGGGGGAGAGTCATGTGAGTGTGGGATTAATAGGGGAGAGTCAGATGAGTGTGGGGTTAATAGGGGAGAGTCATGTGAGTGTGGGGTTAATAGGGGAGAGTCAAGTGAGTGTGGGGTTAATAAGGGAGAGTCAGATGAGTGTGGGGTTAACGGGAGAGTCAAGTGAGTGTGGGGTTAATAGTGGAGAGTCATGTGAGTGTGGGGTTAATAGGGGAGAGTCAGATGAGTGTGGGGTTAACAGGGGAGAGTCAAGTGAGTATGGGGTTAATAGAGGAGAGTCAAGTGAGTGTGGGGTTAATAGGGGGGAGTCAAGTGAGTGTGGGGTTAATAGGGGGGAGTCAAGTAAGTGTGGGGTTAATAAGGGAGAGTGAGATGAGTGTGGGGTTAATAAGGGAGAGTGAGATGAGTGTGGGGTTAATAGGGGAGAGTGAGATGAGTGTGGGGTTAATAGGGGAGAGTCAGATGAGTGTGGGGTTAATGGGAGAGTCAAGTGAGTGTGGGGTTAATAGTGGAGAGTCATGTGAGTGTGGGGTTAATAGGGGAGAGTCAGATGAGT
>JABFEB020000038.1:895529-906625 GCA_019775895.2 Stomatorhinus ivindoensis | reverse complement strand
GTCAAGTGAGTGTGGGGTTAATAGGGGAGAGTCATGTGAGTGTGGGGTTAATAGGGGAGAGTCAAGTGAGTGTGGGGTTTACAGGAGAGAGTCAGGTGAGTGTGGGGTTAACAGGGGAGAGTCATGTGAGTGTGGGGTTAATAGAGGAGAGTCAGATGAGTGTGGGGTTAATAGGGGAGACTCAGATGAGTGTGGGGTTAACTGGGGAGAGTCAAGTGAGTGTGGTGTTAATAGAGGAGAGTCAAGTGAGTGTGGGGTTAATAGGGGGGAGTCAAGTGAGTGTGGGCTTAATAAGGGAGAGTCATGTGAGTGTGGGATTAATAGGGGAGAGTCAGGTGAGTGTGGGGTTAACAGGGGAGAGTCATGTGAGTGTGGGGTTAATAGAGGAGAGTCAAGTGAGTGTGGGTTTAATAGGGGAGAGTCAAGTGAGTGTGGGGTTAACGGGGAGAATCATGTGAGTGTGGGGTTAATAAGGGAGATTCAGATGAGTGTGGGGTTAACAGGGGAGAGTCAGGTGAGTGTGGGGTTAACAGCGGAGAGTCAAGTGAGTGTGGGGTTAATAAGGGAGAGTCAAGTGAGTGTGGGGTTAATAAGGAAGAGTCAGGTGAGCGTGGGGTTAATAGTGGAGAGTCAAGTGAGTGTGGGGTTAATAAGGGAGAGTCAGGTGAGTTTGGAGTTAATTTTAGAGTCAGGTGAGTGTAGTGGTAATAACAGAGAGTCTGTTATGTGTGTAGTTTCTAGAAGATAGTCAGTGGAGTTAATTGCATATTCATTATTATTTGTGACTTATTTGTATTTTCTTTAATGTATTCAAATGGAACATGGTCACACTATGTAAGTGACAGTATCACAGTCACGGAAGTTTAATTAAAAATGTGAAAAGGAGAAATTCTGGAAACATGGATGTGTCTGCTAGATTAATAAAGGGTTACTGTGTATATATAATCCCAGGGCTCAGGTGTGGGGTGGGTTACGGCTCCCCATGAGTATTTGCATCTCCATTTAGGCGTTTAAACTAGGTCCTTAACCCCCTGAAAAATGCTTCAGGGGCCCAGGGTAAGTGGCTGACTCAGGGCCGGTCAGTCGAATAGGCGACTGTGTAGGGCACCAGGTTCTGAGGGGGAACCAACTTGACAGCCAGTTTCACTTTGCCTTAAAAGGGGGGCGTGGCACCTAATCGGCTAGGCCCAGTCCTGACCCCAAACTTCACTCTCACCTCTCTACTGGTATGTCTGCCTCTGCAGATTGGCTTTAGCTGTACTTGCTGTCTGTATGATCACAGTAAGAGGTCTCATTCTGTCTCAGTAACGTACAGTGTGAGCAGCACAGGGCGTTTGAACATTTACAGAAAAGCAGCAGGTGTCTGTGAATCGTAAGAATGCAGTGTAATCACTGCATGTTGTCAAAGTCACACCATTATTTCATTAAGTCGTATTTATTTGGCAATAATAAAACAGGTGAAAATGGAGCAATGCTTTTTTACCAGATTAGTACATGAGAACATTGTCATTTATTCCGATAAATTTATAATTGAACGTAATTAAATTCCCTCTTTCTAACACTAGCCCATCTGTTTATGCAGGGCGGTTTCTCTGGCTGCTCATTCGGCCTGTTTAACTCCTGGCCATTTGAAGATCGCAGTTCAAACTTAACGATTCTCCACCGTGACGGACAGGACCATCACGTCCGAGTCGCGATCCGTCTGATTTGTTTGAGCCTTTTCTTAATCCTCGTCTCGTACTGATATCGCACTTGCGGAGCTTTCAGCGTGAAGCGCTTTTAAGCCTGAGTGTTTCCACGCAGAACTGCAGTCTTTTTTACACCTATTTTGTTGTTGTGTGTTCACTGCTAGAGGCACCTGCTGAAAATTTTATATATTAGAAATTAATAAAGATGTAGGTCCTATTTTACTGCGTTTACACTGTGCTGGTTTACCACTTTTACATGTTTTATTTATTTCTGATTAAAGTAGGCCTATATATAGCTTAGCAAATATCAGGAACTGAAATAAGTAATTTATCATTAAAACTGAACAACTCCTCCTAAGAGTTTGATAGAATCACACAAAGGGAAAGATCGTTTGCTGGTTAGAGTTGCCTCAGTCAGTCGCAGCCTGTTGATGACACCTTCAGGCTTTTGAGTACGCCGTTTGATAAGTAAGGAGACGCATTCCTGTGTAATTCGCGCGCAGAGGCAGCGGCTAAATGGAGCAGCAGAGTAACCATACTCTTACTCTACCTCGACGTTTCTGATTGTGCTTAGGTATTGGTGACATTATTGCATTTACATGTGTTTATTAGATGACGCTTTTAACCGAAGCCACAAAGCAGTGAGTCTGTCTCTTAAGATCTCCAGTAGGAGGCAGAAACGTCGTTGTCTCAGCGTTTGAAACCAGTAATGTATATCTTTAATTTGACATTTGAAATAACCGTCATAACCTTGATTCATGTTCCAAGTGGCGTGAGTGTCCCCCGGTCCTTAAAATTACATTAATTTGGGTCATAAATCGTCTCGTCAACAAATAAAGTCTATGGGATGTCTATGCGACGGAGGTTATAATCACAATCAGTACCTCCTAGTGTGCTACGTCAGACTTTCACACAAAATATAGGCTACATCATGCATGTTTTTTAGTCGTAATTAATAAGTACCCAACTATTCAAACTAAAAGATATAATAATAAATTTGTTCTCTTGTACGTTTCTTTATTCCATCTTAAAACATTCCCAGTAGATGGTGCACATAGAAAACTGGGGCGAGATGTAGGATGGGTGTCCTAAGCGGCCGCCGCTTCCCCTGAGCTGCGTCCTTCTGAACTGGGTCCCTGGGGTCGATGGTGGGTCAGAAGGCGTGACAGCGCGCCGAAAATAATCTCATCCCATATAACGTCGTATTTACACTACATTTGTGTGGTGTTAATTAAACGAAAAACAATGAAGACTTCATTTTACTGTCTTATTCGATCTCTTTTTCGAATAATTTGAATTTTATATTAAAGATTGTGTCTGACGTCGTATAACTGGAAGTTGTAATTAGTAATATTTAGGCCTACACTTATAAAGAGACTAACACTTGTTCATTAAATGTTTTCCGCATACAATAAATATGAATTACTTTATTCTATTTAAATTTTCCAGGCCCGACGCTGAGTGTTGTGACTTGGCAAGATTCTGCTAAGCGCGCCCCCATCCCCCCACACACTCCCACAGCAGCAAAAAAATGTCAGTTCATTTATATTGAAAACATTTCAGTAACAGAGTATCCGGCTGCTAACTAGATAGGTGGCTAATGTTGCACAAGAAAAGTAATGAAATATCCAATGTAGTAAAAATAACTGTAATATCGCGAATTTCTTCTGATTTTTCGCTCGCCCTTTTGCGGTCCCCGATCGAATGGCTAAGCGATCACCTACGTCGCCTACAGGGCTGGCCGGCCCTAGGCAAGGGCGAACATAATTTACCCCTGCAATCGCCTTTGCGGTGTGAAATGTCCTCTTAAGGATGGGTCGGGAGGAATATGGCAGGGCTGAAAATGTCTTCATGGGATCGCTTAATTAGAAAGTAGCTCGCGGGCAAATTCCGTTGGGCACCTAGTCAAACAATACAAATACGAAATAACGCATGAATTCCCATTAAAACCGGAAACGCGCTGTACGCCGCACTAAATAAAATTTGCAGTTGAATACACTTTAATTTGGGTTTTGCTTTATTACCGATTCCGATTTCAGGTTTGGCCTGCTGCAATTTACTGTGGTTGTATATTAGTTGTTGTTAGGCGTTCAACAGGTAGGCTATAGGCTCGAGGAAGTTTTCTGCTTACTTTTAAATTTTTTTTTGCAGTCGACATTCACTATTTAGGGCTTTGTCACAGTTGTCACGCCCATTGCTCGGTTTCCAGGTACCCTCTGTTCATAAATAAACAAATGTTTCTCCTTGGATCACGGTTTTAAGGAAATAACAAACTTACAACCGAATAGTAATATAAATTGTGAAATATTTTATTTATTTTGGATACAGTTTTCATTTTTATGGTCTCTTAGTCGTACTCGAGGTCCATTGGATTGTCCAGGATCCAGACACGATAGCCTTACTGGTCCCAACTTTTATTTAATTACAGCTTTAAATATCCATTTAAAGTTGGCACACCTCATTCTTTTTAGTCTACAGTCGTTAATAACACATAGAACGTGGTTTATATTCAAAACTCAATATGTAAGTTTTACGCATGTAGGCCTATGTTACATGTACGTTCCCTAAGTAAGTGCAAATGTGAATTGAATACCACTTTGTACATATGTTGTGCTTTGTCATGCCGTCGGAAAATGTAGCGTTTCTCCGTGAAGTTGAAGTTCTCGGATTAACGGGTCCGCGTAACTTTCCCGTTTCTGTCTACACAGCTGCAGGCCGGAATCAGAGCCTCGCGGATTGACTTGGCGTTGTCTCTCGGTGCCTCGTAAAGGGCGATTATAGGTATTAAACAGTAATGCAGCACGAGGGTAACATAAAAACTCCAATGGAATGTCTAGCTTACTATATGTTTTATAGTCTTTGTTATCTTGAAAAGCGCTTTATAAATAAAATATAGACCTATTATTATTATTATTATTGTTATTAATTTGTAGTCCAATAAATAAAATTAAAACCTAAATTGTTCTTAAATCAGGACTATCTCTCAGATTTTACTTTAAGTTGAATGCTTTAGTATCGGGCATAGATTAGTGTGTGTGACCACGCATTTGCCGTCCGCGCGCTTTATCGATGCCCTATACGGATCTCCTAAGGCGCTGAAAGAGGGAATTGTTGACACTGAGACCAAACTGCACGCTTTTGTACGAGAGAAAAATGATTTATTGCTACTATCGTAGTTCAAATGGAGTTCAGGGAACATTTCTGGGTCTTCCTGAAGGAGCCGAAAATGTCGTCTTGCCACACAGTCATGAAATTCCTGTCCGGGTTATTTTTAGCGTGTAACGACAAAAAGACTGACATATTAAGAAACCATTGCCAATCTGAAATGCGAATATAACAATTTTAAATATTACTTTAATTTCACATTGATAGTTAAAATTTCTACACACTTATAATGTTGAAATTTTATATTTCATAGATTCCACCCACTCCTCTTCCAAACACCAATCCCAGACACGGTCGCGGATATTTTATCGATATATTTAAATTAATAAATACACACAGACATACATTTAGGGCGTTTTCTCCGAAAATTAATATTATAATGTGTTGATTTATGTATTAATTTATGTTTCAATGCAGATTATAAAAGACAGCCGTTACGGGGCGCTTATAAGTACTGGGATATTATGCAGGGTTACGGTATTTACCCAGAGAAATTAGACTTTGGTAATTGTACCGATATCAGTTTCGACGCTGACAGCGATACAATTCCCTACCAATGAGTGAAAATTCAACAAGTCTTTTAAAACTTAGCTTTCAGTTTTCGTATTCGTCTTCCATCGGCCTCAGGTAATGACTACAGAGAGCGGGACTTGAAACACTTACGGCCTAATTTTTACAAGCAATGCGATCTCGATTTTAAACACTGAGGAACAAATGCAGTTTTACAACTGAAGCATGTTCGGATAGTTGCACAGTCTCGCTGTTTTACTTTGCAGAAAATGGAATTGTCTGTCTTTTTCCATCCATTTGCTGTGTCTGCAGCCGGGCTCAACGTGACATTCGCGGGCCCCCGCAGAACATCACCTTCCAATTCTTGAGAAACGTCCCAGGACGTTCACTTGTAAAGGTGGTTAAGCCTGGAATTAAGGTCCTTAAGCGGATGACAGTCTAGCTGCCTCACAAATAAATAAATAAACAAACAGGCAAAGGTTTTTTTTACGATAAAATGAAAAGGTAAACCTCCAGACCATTTTATAAGGCAAATCACAGATTTATCAAACAGGTGGTGTATAGAGGAATGGTCAAGTTATGGACAATTTAGGAAGGTCCTCGTATAAACGATGAACTTTTCATCGTAATGATACAGTCATTGTAATATAATAAGTGTAAATATAATCCCGAACGATTGGGTGTGGACCTCTCTTTGAAGCGGATCTGGGAGGATAAATGAAACGGGGCCGATATCTGGGGAGGAGACAGGGTCGCGGGGAGTTTACATTCCTCACTGAAGCATCCATCATGACTGGAGACAAACATTGGTATGTGTGTATGTGTGTGGGGGGGTACTTTTAAAATTGCCTTCCTGAAATCTCACAGATTCTCGTCGCAAAATCAAATTCCCTCCCACTTGCGTCTCTCCTGAGTTCAGTAAAATACTGCAGTATGTGGGCAGATATTAGATCGATTTAAATTCTTTTTAACACGATTAGCATAGTTTGTTTTAACCTGTAACATTTTGAAAATGATGTGAATATGTTGCGACTGTGCTATATGAAATACCTATATGCAACACTAAGTCGGTGTTCGGTTAAATGTTTTTTTCTTTGCCACAGCAGGTTTTGTAGTTCGACCTAATCGTAAAGCGCATCGGCTTTCTCGAACATAACATCGCATTAACATCGATTTATATCCGAAATCTTTGTTACGACGCCAGTTTAATGAATCCAGTGGAATGTGATAACTTCTTTGTGGCATTGCTGCTATATTCAATTCTGTAAGCGTTCACTGTTGAAATTTGCCTAGTTTCTTTGTTTGGCCCATCGTCATTGTTTTATTGTTTTGCATACAAAAATATTCGCTAAATTATATGGCACGGAAAAGAAAACTTTCCCCTATATTAATAACGACTCTTAGTCCTTAATCGGAAGTCATAGTGTATGTTGGTAGTTAATCATAACAACGACGGGATCTTTAGAAATGTCCGCATTGTCTGTGGATGGTAACGTTTGTCAAAGCCTTTGTTTGACCACTCCCATTGTTTCGGCTAATTAAATAATAAAAAAGTAGATAGAAATGCAATCTTCAGATACTGTGAATAATTTAAGAGGAATCATATGTAGATATACTGAGCGCATTAATGCAAAAATATTAAAATCGCTATAACAAAATTTTAAGAAAAAAACGGAATATTGTACTGGTTCCCGAATAGTGTAAAACGTGAAATGCATCAAGCAAAAACTTTTAAATAAATTATGTTGTACGTAGTTTATTGCTGTAATTAGTATGAACACAAACGTTCATATACGTCTTGGATGTCTGAAGTGTTTCTTTTGAACATGTTTACAACATATAAATATTCTTCTTGTTTCCTGAAATCAACGAATGTTAATGAATCATCTGTATTTAAAAATAAACAAAAAAAAACGATAAGAAAAAAATCAAAACCAAAAAAACCTACCCGAAACGTTCTCGGAAACAGAAGTTACTAGTTTTCAAATTCCGGGATTTTCCACCAAAAGTCCCTTATAGTGTTATGTGTTAATATCCACGAAGTATGAATAAATAAGGAAAATTGGCCAGGAACGTCCCTGCCCGCTCCCGCTCTTTCAGTCTCTCTCGCTTCTCTACACCTCTCTCTCTCTCTCTCTCTCACTGTCGCTTCCTTCTCTCTCACTCTCTCTCCCTCACACACGCACACACTTTTGTTGATTGCACATTCATAATTGTTGGTTCTGCGTAACATCGTAATTTATTTCTATCTGTAGATTAAGACTATTGTTCACATTTCAAAGCGGAATACAGCGCAGTGGAAGAGTCGCCGCCTCCTATTGATTTGTTTCGCGGATTGCTACAGCACTCTCCTGTCACACCCGTGGCCATTTGAACACTCCACCACGTGATCTCAAGGTGAATTTCAGGTCTTATGCGCAAAAAATTATACAATCTATAAATCTGTTCATATGCAGGAGCCCTTATATTTTGCAAATAAAGATCCCTTCGGGGCTTTGGGTTGCCAAGAATCCGGCTCAGGCTTCCAGCAATTTCTCTCAGTATCCGCGGGAAACCAATTCCAAAAATGTCACCTACAGGAGGACAAATTGGTGACGGATTCCAGGGACAGGCCGGTGTCGCACGACAGCAGTACACCTGAACTGCAGGAGTTCCCTCTCTGCCCCCCTCCCTGCGTCCCGTCTCCCGATGTGAACTGCCCGCAGAGTCGGATTAGTTCTTTTTGGAACGGTTCACATCCAGCGGACCGCGGCATCAGACCAGTTGGCATAAGCAGATCTTCCCCTGATTACATACATAAACAGATATTTCCATGGATGAAAGAGACACGACGGATGGCACAACAAGCGCTCGAAAAATCAGGTATATCCTAAAGTATTTGTTCTGTCTGTTTGTTATTTTACAGCCCTGAACTTTCAACTTACTTTTTATACGGATATTATGTTTCCTTTTTTCTCTTGTTTTTTTTTTTAACCATGGCTATTCTTTGCTCGACCAGTTACTACTCTCTTCTGCTCATACAGAAAATAAGCTACATTTTAGAGAAATGATACAACTTCTTCTCCAGGAATAACAATCTTACATCAACTGCAAATTAAATTCTTTCAAGTTAAATGTGTTGCAATGCAGGGAATAAGGATGTTTCATTTAATCCGTTAAAGGGGTCGTTGCGGTCTTTAACGCTATATTCATTCAGTCTATTCGTTTTTTCTTGCACAAAATTCAAACACAATCGGGAGAATTGGAGTGTAATTGCAATACGGTGTTCTTAATGCAACTTTTCCGGTCCTCGCTTTTACCGCCTTCAGGTGTTTTGGCTTCACCGTAATATCGAATCCTAGAAAACTACACCGTAATGAATTGTCATATAGATTAACAGTTAAAGACTGGTAGTAGTTCACTGTTAATTTTATCCTACTTTAGTCTACTTAAGTAATAATGCCATGTACTACATTAGAGTACATTGCTGTATTTATGGGAAACGGCAAGTAGTCCATAAATATTGCCTAGAATGCATTGTTTTTTGCAGCGTTGCTCCGTTTTAATGATAAACACGTTACTGTAATTTGGCTGTTTTCTTACAGCATTTTGTTAGTGTATTGTGACGGTGAAAGGCCATCAAACTAGAGAGCTCTCAGAGTACTAAACGCAGTCATCTATCTTGTGTCGAGTGCCGTAGGTGGGTGTTTCTAAAAGTCATATTAACCGGCTCATCTTCACTCGTATTACGATTAAGTTTCAGATGATGCTTATGTAAATTTTCCTTATTGTTTGGTTGGCCCAGTTTTCATTCAGCTCTGTAAATCCCAGATATTATGATGACCTAGCCATAGATGCAAATTAATCCTTGGGATTTCAACTAAAACCAGGTACATAGAAAACAATAACAGTGAATGGTTTATTCACTTATAAAAGCATGCTGTTAACTTCCAGCCCCAACACGAGGCTGATTGACACACATTATGGGTTTCAATGTCATATTATATGAATTCTGTTAGATTCTAACATCATACAAAATACCCAGAACTTTTGATTTAATCCAAAGTAAAACCAAGTATCCAATGAGCATTTTCTAGTACACTAACAATAACAGTAATAAAACAATAAAACGTGTCATCTTACATTCTTTCTTCAAGGACTGCTAAGGAATGTTCTATGAATGCATTGTGGATATGTTACGAAAGTGCACTAAATGTTCTATGAATGCATTGTGAATATGTTACGAAAGTGCACTAAATGTTCTATGAATGCATTGTGAATATGTTACGAAAGTGCACTAAATGTTCTATGAATGCATTGTGAATATTTTACGAAAGTGCACTAAATTTTCTATGAATGTATTGTGAATATGTTACGAAAGTGCACTAAATGTTCCGTGAATGCATTATAAAAGTATTATGAAGGTGCAGTTCAGGTAAAGCGTTACCGATTGTTATACTCATCTTACGGATCTTAGCTTTTTTAACGAATGTTTCAAGTCCTTTTCGTAATTTTGAATGAGTTTTTCAGTGCTGGCTCAGTGCCCCTTCTTTAGATGTACCTTTCTCCTGTTAGCACTGGCTTCCGTTATGAATACATATCTGTCCACGTGTCGGGCAGTTTGTTCCCTTGGACGGCCACGTAAATGTTCTCTTATGAATTCTCTTTGAAATTACCCACAGTGCAACGAATAGTATGTGTGTCCCGCCGTTCTATCCCCCCTCCTCCTACACATAGGTTCCACCGTGCACGATAAAGGCTGTGGATTTACATCCAGCCAGCCACCCATCCATCTAGTAAAACTATCTCTCCAATACGGGTTTGAAGGGTAAAAATTACAGTAAAACTAAATAGTGTAATGGGAACAAACCAAAGCCCGTCATCATGCAGTATTGCACCTTAAATTGGAGATTAAATTCCTCTGTAACCAAAGCTTCTGTTTAACAGGCATTAAAACGCACTCTTTAATCACTTTATTTTTTGTTATAAAAAGAGAAATACTCTGTCTGATTGGTGTCAGTTTCCCTTTGAAGGATTTATTACTGACTTTTAAGATTGTGTATGTTTGTATTTAGTTTCTTAACTGGCTCCATTTTGGCACATAGTTCACTTATGTTTATGGGATTTAACTAAACTATCTGAGGTTACACACAGGAAATTACCAATCACATGTAAATGACTTAAACTTTGACAGCATGATACACTATTTATATTCTACACAACAAAGTTTTGGGTAAAAATCCATCAATACACTGAATTTATTACAGCTGAAGGGAAGCTGTGGTCTTCCATAATAACTCACGTGTCCTGTGTGTTGGTGAGATCTTGGGGGTTAGGGATTATGGCTATAGTTTAGGGTTTGGGGTTAGGGCTTAGTTACCCTGCACCTCGAGCTGCTTCACATGTGGCAGTGAATGTCAGGGCGTTCATAACCCGCTTAATCACCGGATTGTTCTTGGAAATGTGCTTCCATTCATGTTAAGGTGTCAAGTGTTATTGTTACATGTGCAGGGCAGGGCATTGGTGGGGATGTAGGACAAACAATGATGCAATGCAAGTCAGTGTGGGACAAAGGGTAGTGCAATGCAGGACAAGACTGTGCAGGACAAAGAGCAGTGCAATGCAGGACAAAAAAGTGCAAGGCAAAGAGCATTGCAATGCAGGACATGAGAGTACTGGACAAATTGCAGAGCAGTTTAGGACAATACAGTGCAGGACAAAGAACAGTGCAATTTAGGACAAGGCATGACTGGA